>ML998050.1:101765-126620 GCA_010365825.1 Otus sunia
AAAAAAAAAAAAAACAAACAAAAAAAACAAGAATAATTTTACCACTTTTGTTACTAATCACCTCAAAGGAGATTTGTCTAAATACTACATCCAAATTAGTAGCAAGAGTTACAAAACAGTGACAGAGTCTAGTGTAAAAGAGATTAGCAAATGATTCAGTGTTTTGAAAAGTTATCACTAATTATCTGTTTTATAAAAAAAAATACTCTTGTTTAAGCAAGGACTAAAATTTTATTCCATTTTCCTAACTTCTTAAGGGGTAACTACCAAAAGGAGTTTACTTTTAAGAGTTCTATATTTCCTGAACACCCAGGGGCTACTCAAACATGTTGAAAATATAACTTCAGCTTGATCATTGTCTCTCAAGGGGTGCTGGGGGGCAGAAATTTGCTTTAAAATGTAATTATCTGTAAAATTCTTGAAAATTTTCATAAAAATCTTTAAACCTTTATGGACAGAAAGCAGGTCTTTATGGACACTTCCAGAAAATTAAATAATATCACTAAGGAAGCTACATGATAATGGAATACTTTTCTAAATTTCCAAACCCTGGAAGGATTCTACAGATACTTTTTTTTAATCACTGTCTATTGGCATGAAAATTTACAAGAGGTAAAGATCTTAGGCATTAGACATGTGACCTTAACAAACTTCATATTTTCATAATGACATGAGTGAAGATATCTTGGATTTATTATATTTATAGGCAATGTATGCAGTTGAGCAGTTCTAAAAAGGAAACATATTTGAGGTTTTGACTGTTCAGCTTTTATTTACTATACAGGATTACTGCTATATATTTTTTGTATATTATTATAACACCCTTCCATGAATAAGATTATAAGGTAACATGTATTGATTAAGGAACGATTGGAGAAAAAAGGGTAATTGTTTCCCTGGGAAGTTCTAGTATATGTGCTTATTGAAATTTTTGAGAAGCAGTCACCAACTGAACAAAAGGGCACACCAAGAGAAAAAAAAAAAAAAAAAAAAAAAAAAAAAAAAANAAAAAAAAAAAAAAAGATGTAAATGCATGTGACCAAAAAAACAGGGACAACTGGAGAAGGAAGACTTCATAGTCCACCTTGGAAGATCTTTCCCTCAATTTACCATATGTTCTGAAAACCCTACACAAACTACATCCTCGTGGACAAAACAATTAGTTGGTTGCGCCAGTACTGAGGCCTGTGGGTGGAAAGGGCAGTAGAAGATTTTAAACCACATAATTAATCAGGTGAAGGGTACAACTGACTTTGATTTCCAACAATGGTGTAGAACCAAAAGAGCATATCTTTAATCAGAATTTACATTGAAAAATCATAAGCTGCTATCATCATTTAACTGTCAGCAGTGAAAACAAGGTTTGAACTTAGCAATTTGTCTTTTCTTCCTTTTCAGATTTCAAGAAAAACTTTCTTGCTGTTTAACTTTAAATAATGCAGCAGTGAAGTGAAATCATATATCATGTTCATTACATTTAGAGTGATTTATAACCTGAGCTGAAAATAAAATAAAAATTTTCTATATTTAACATGTACTGATACTGATTTTACTGTTTGCACAAATTAATACTTACTCCAAATAAGTTAAATTCAATTCTATTTCCCACTTTATTGACCTTTTAAAATACCCATCATGATTACTAATCAGGGGAGGGTTTTTTTCCAGTCAAGACTGAAAATGTGCCCATACCAATTTACTGTGATTCAGGAGAGATGGCCTGTCAGTTCATTTCCCAAATGCAGTCTTTAGTGTTATCTTTGTAAGAAAAACAAACTAATGTCTTGCCAGAATACTCAAATAATTCAGCTATTCTATCATTAAACTATATTTGTATCCTGTTACTGGGTGTTGTTACAAAATTATTAAGAACGGAGATGCATATTTTACTGTATGTGTCTAGGCAACATCTGTAACTGCAGTGCCACTAGCCACAGACTTAGAAGGTGTCCACGTGCTAAAGTCTGGTTATATGGATCCTAAGAAGGCACATGGATGGATTGCAGCTGGATAGATCATCTTTGACTCTTATCCTACTATGTTAGTACATATAAAAATCATGCAGATGGACATCTTTGATTTTTTTTTTATCATAGTTGAATGCCAAACAGAAGCATTTAAACTAAAAGGATTATCTTTCTTTGGATGAGGAGCCATCTCAGACAGGTTTGACCTATATTCATTACTTCATCTCCCTTTTCAGTTTTTAACCATCAATTCACTCCAAGCTTCAAGACTTCAGCCAGTCTTTGTCAGAGGTCAGGCTGAGGTCTAATATGGGACAGATTACTCCACAGCTTTTTTTATAGATTTCCCTATAGATTTTTGTCTTATTCTATGGGATTCTGGGCAACAACAGAAAGATTCAGTTGATGTATTTTAGGTGTATCCCATCATATTTTTTCTCAAGAAAGGATTCTGAATGTTCTTGTGTTCTTTCACTTCTGGCATGTTTAAACAAGTGGCAGACACAGATTCTTTTCCTGCTTTTCTTTTTCCCTCATACCGATCCATATGTTTACAACTAGTTCCTAGCAACTCTTCCTAGCAGTTAAGGAGTTACTCCAGGAAAAAAAAAAAAAACAAAACAACAACAAAAAAAAAAGCGCAAATAATTCATTGTAGTTGGGATTCGATTAAATTAAGAATAAATGGTTTTAATATATATGAGGTGGAATAGCTTGGACATTGTGGCAGCTTTTTGAAATTACATGCTCCCAGATGGCTTGTTTGATTTTCCTACTGATTGTAAAGGTATCAGCTAACAGTTGATATCCATCTGGCTGATAAAAAGAGGTGAGTTAAGCCATGTCAAGAGCCAGTTAATATTATGATTCCCCCTTATTTTATAACACATTTATGTAGTTACTGAAATAATTTAATGTAAGAATTCTTCTTTCATTTAACAGTAATAGATTTTACATAGAGGAAAGAGCATAGTTTGCAATAAATTGGATTTTCTTTTTCAGGATGACATCTCAATCTGCTCAAGATATAGAACAACAAGAGTAAAGCTAAAATAACTAAGACCACCTCTTCCTACGATATTCAGTTATTTGAGGGTGACTTTGTTAACTCCCAGAGGTTGTTCCAAAGGTTTCTAAATTCAGATCATGTTTGGAAGCTTTCTGTATACAAGCTTTGTGTGTTGTAGGATCTTAGTAAAAAAGCATTCCAGCCTTTATTGTGTGGATTTTTCTGACTTCTGGACTGCAAGAACACTTACATGTGGACTATTGATCTTGTTTCTTCACATCTTTTTCCTCCAATACTGTCATCAACTGTGTACTGACAGGTGCTTGTGGACCATCTTCTGCTTCAGGCAGCTGTGTATTTCAGCTGGCTCTAATCTTTTCCTATCAACCCTCAAAATAGCCAACAACTATTCTCACAGGCTAGAAGTGGCTATTAAACAAGTCACCACCATGTAAAAGAAAGTACCTACCAGGGCTGCTTAAGCATTATATGGGTGACAAGTATTGACCCAGAATAAAGGCTTCCTTGCCCAGATAAAAGACCCACTGAAGAGATTTTTTATTAATCTAGGTATCAGGTCTTGCTTCTGTTGTTGTAGAATTCATAGCACTTCACAAATTATTATTCTCATGTTAAGAAAACTACTGAAGTTTTCTATCATTTGTTCTCTCTTATTCAGTGAATAAACAACCTCTTCATGTTAATAAGAATTTGAATTACCACTGTTTACAGTTTGCTTTGGTTTCTCTCAAGATATTTCAATATCATTTAAGATGTGTTTAATTTTCTAAATAAAGAAAAATACATCTTTCTATCAAACAACAGGCTTGTATTCCTTTTATATTCTTTTTCTTTATATTAAAATCAAAGGCAATCTAAAAAAAAAATCTGAATCTAACAAAATTAAGAAAAATCAGTCTGCAGTAAAATGATTTGTTGTTATTAGAAATGGGAGTTCAAAAATGTGCAAAACTAAGAAGTATTAGGGACAAAATCTGGTCTTCAGGTCAAACAAAAAATTAGGGCAGGAGTAAGGGGGAGGAAAGGGTGAGGAAGAGAGAGAAATGAAATATTTAATTTGGTCAGTTGAAAAAATTTACGTAATGTATTGGGTGTCATGTAATTTTTTTAGATCTAGCTTGAATTTTAAGAAGACACTTATGATGAATTTAGCTTAAAATTGGCAAAAGCAAAACCAATTTTGCATTTTCTAAATGAAATGGTTTTCTCATGTCTTTTTTTCTGTTTGTAGAACAAGACACTGAGTTTGACTCACACTGACACACCATGCATTCTTTTAGGCACTTGAGATTATATTTTATCAAATAAAGCTCATCTACCTTATGGTTTACTGACCTTTGCTCTTAGAAAATTATTTTTTACTAATTTTATTTATTATATTGTATGGAAAGGTTTGAAATATACAATGCTGATTTTTACAACAGAAGAGGTTTATCTGAAGCGGAACAAACAATTGACTACAAAGTTAATTATTAACAAAGGCATACTTTTATGCTAAATTTTGGATATATCTTTTAAATGGCATAGCAATCATAGCCTGTTTTAATAAACGTTAATATAAATTTGGTAGATACAGTTCTACTCTCATTTGAAAAGTGATCAGTTAATATAGCAAAGAACTTTGAAATTCGGTCAGCTGATGACATCAGCCAGTGATTGCTATTTCTGAAATGATGCCCTAAATGTATTATTCAAAGTGGGAATTTATATGGGTTTAAAGACTGAGAAGATAAAATAATCACATTACTTGGATCTGTGAGCAAGATACATTAAAACCTCAAATTCCAGTGATAAAATTCAGAGATCTGGTGGCGAAGAAGTACCAATATCCCAGGAACACATGTGATGTCTAATTAGTATGTCTATAATAAATGTAAGGTGGTCACACAACTATGTCACCAGCATCCCACAGCCTTTGCTAGCTTAAGCTCATCTTTCCCCCTGCGCTCTGTCACTCCAGCACATGGGATTCATAGCTCATGTGTCAAGGGTGTCAGCACTTAAACAAGCAGGTGCAAATCCATTAACCAACCAAGTTTTGTTTTCCCAGCAAAAGAGCTATGTTATTTTTAGAAAAGCCACAGACAGCACACTGCAATCTATTAAAAAAAAAAAAAAAAAAAAAAGAGCAACAGCATCTATCTTGTACTTGCAGTATTTGCAAGTTTTTTCTATCTGAGCATTTGTGAGCATATTCAAGTATTTGAGGAACATAAAAAAGTTCCAGCTGGCTCTCTCATGTGGGGTTCTACGACCTTTTCCAGATAGCTAACAAATCTACTTCTACAAGCAATAAAAGTCTTCATTAAGAGATTTCTTCCTGATTGTCTCTTCTGAAATTCATTGATGAAAAATATGTTTGGATCATAGCCACTCACATTCTAAATGTACTTCCCTTTGAATAGAGTACTGCAGAGGTTAATGAATGACTGCTGTTTACTGTGTGCATACCATCTTGGACTACCCATCCATAGGGGAGGCTGAAAGCCATGTCCAGTTATCATTTAAGACCAAGCAGGCTGGTGAAGAAACTCACCGTTTGTTCTCTGAGATCTGGATATCAGCACCTTGCAAATCCCAAATTGTTTCCAGTGGATTTGTAGCAGAAACTCCTGCAGATTACATTTGCATAAAACCAAGAACACCTATTGTGCACATTTGTTATGCGCTATCCAACACGAAGAGAGATCTTCAGACCTTACAATCTGTATATAGATCCTCTAAGGAGTTAAACAGACAACAGAAGAACTAATGGTACTAAATATCTTTCACATCACATGGCTCTTGTACTGATCCAGGCAACCCTATGTAACCTGGAAAGCATTTTAGAAAACTCTTGAAAGTGCTCCTGAATTAAGGTCTTGGAAAGCCCTTCCAGAGCATGACCTTAATGAGTCAACATTGGGTTTAGATTAACGCACTGGACATAAATTCTGCATTCGTAACTGTAAAGGCCATCAGCAGTTACTGCTGAAATTAAAAAATTACTAACAAAAGATTTAAACAAGGACACCATGTCCACATGAAAATCAACAACAAACAAAAAAAAAAAAGAGTAGGCTCAGATGCACCAACATAAAAGAAGCTATTGATTACAGAAGTAAAAGGAAGTTGTAGATAAGGACTAAACTTACTGAATTAATCTTTCTAAATGAAATATTATATCACAAAAACAACATAAGGAGGAACTATTTTTGACATCAATTCAAACTCTATATATGAATATGTACAGATATGAATATGTGAATATAATCTTTCACTTCTTCTGCCCCCGTGCCCTGAGCCCTTACTTCAGCCTGGCTTTTTCCTCTCTTTTCATCCTCACTTTAAGTTGGCTCCAGCACATTTGGCAGAAAAAAAATGGATTGTTCTTTTGTTATATTGACCTCTCAACCATCATCATGTAAATTTTAAGGTTGTAATAGGGATGTAAGATCTTTAACCTTTGGTGAGTCAAAATACTGGTCTGGGGAAATATTTTTTCAAGAATTCCCTTGCATTATTTTAAAAGATAATGCAGATTGATTTGGATCCTCCATTTTGTCCATGTTTGTAAGAACAGTGGTTAGGCAGTTCCTGCACTGTTAAGACCTTGGGTTTGCATCATCAAATATGTGTTGTTTTTAGATACCATCTAATTAATCCTAAACAGGTGGAAACTATTTCTCAGAAAACTGTCTTCAACATTTTAGAAGCATATTCTTTCTCTGAGAAATAAGATGAGCCATATTCCTGTCTTGCATAACTGAGAGGAAAAACAAAAGAAAACAAGACAAAAAATCCAAACCATCATTAGTTTAGCCAGGGAATATTCAATGAAATTTAAAGGTAGTTAGAGATCAATGTCTGTCTGCATCCAGTCCTCAAAAAATGCAGACATCCATGTTTGCTTCTGTAATAATGGTGAGTATGGCCAAAACAGAAGTTTGGTAGATCATCACATTTGTATTTATCAAAGGAAATTAATATCTGATGGAGGTGGTTGGATGACATTCATCAACTAAAGCAAGAAAATCAGGTGACTTCTTAATTTGTTTTGGTTAGCTAATTGGGAATTTGCATAAATACTGTTTGCTTACATCTGGGATATATACATATTTGCCAAGAGTCCAAACCAACCACTTACAAGTAAGAACAGTTTGGTAATTTGTGTGTGTCTGTTCCTTTCAGAAGTAGCGTGGGCGATCATCACACAGCTCAGCCTCACCTCGATGAATCTGTTCCAGGTGTGACCTGACCATCCCATACAGGCCAGAAATTACATTTGTGGTCACATTACATTTTGATCTAAAACCCTTTTAAGACCTCTGATTTGCCACAAAAGTATGCCTTTGAGAAACATCTGTCTCAACTGTTTTCAGAAAAGCTGCTGAACAGTGGAGTATTTTTTTCATGATCCCTATTTGAGGGACTGAACTTTTTCACAGAATAATAGCAGACAGAAATTAATGAAAAGGAAATAATTAATATTACTTTTCCAGGGTGAATTCATTAACTTTTATAATGCATAAAAGATTTAATTGGCCAAGTACCATATTAGTGATCCAAGTAGCTTTCCATTCCAAACTGTGAAAACATTTCTTGTTGGGAATAGATGAAGCTGAGCAGACCAATTGTAAACTTGGCCGAGTACAGTGAGGCATTTGGAACCAGGCATCTAAACAAGTAGCTCTATTTTAAAATGTGCTGAGTATCTGTGATTATTATTCACAAACATGGGGACTGCAATACTCAGCAGCCCTTGCAATCAAACCCCTTATTTAGGTACATAGAAGCAGACGTAAGTGATAATTTTCTCTACACCTTCTCTTATTAATTTCTCCCATATGATGCTGTCTACACCGAAAAGAAGTAAAAGATTTTACAGTTGCAGTTGTGCAAGACTTCACTTCATCTATAGTACATGACAGTAACTATCTACCACCACTATGTTCAGCAACTGATTTTAATTTAAGCATTTTAACTAAAACTCAGTCTTACCAAACTTTGCAGAGATTATGACCTTGATGAGAAAAGAGCTATCCTGGGACCTGATTTTGTGTTCTTATTTAATCTTTTTCTATTTTCAGTAAAATGTGTTATCTCATGACTTCCAATAAACCTCATAGACCAATAAGAAACAACAGTGTAGACAAAATAAAATGGATAAAAAATTGTAACAATTGCTAATATTTTTCTCACATTTGAGACATAGTCAGGGTTATGCTAAAACATCTGTCCTCTTTGCTCCAACTTACAATGCTTGGTGCATCTTGTCTGCAGTGGAATTTTTCTTTTATTTTTGGTTAATGATATACCACAAGTTAAAGACAATTGTCAATTTCACATTACCATCCTTACAGAATTAAGATTCTCTTAAATTTCTGTTTCAGTTTAAATCAAATGCAGTGCAAACTGTTGTTTTGGAGATCATGAGTTTGATGGTTCTTGCTCAGTGGAAGTAACATTTTCAGAGGGGAGCTTCTTTTCTTTGAGAGGAGCTGTTGCTCTGGTTAATGTTTTCACCTTCTGTTCTTGTCTTTACAGGAGCTCTACCTCAGCAACATACAGAAAAAGTAACAGCAAAGCAGAAATGTTTTGTTTACAACATGAAGCAAAATTTTAGGTTAGTAATTGCTTTTACGTAACCTGATTGTATTGTAATGGTGGCTATTTGTTAGTTTTCAGAACTATTTTCTGAAGGACCTGAGGCCATACAGATGAGCAATTACATAAAAATTGGTTGCTTATTAACAGTATGTTTCACTTCCATCCAATCATTTCAGTTTATACGAAGTGCTTACTTCCACTTTTGTGGAAGTTTTTTGCTATAGACCCATTAGAAATTGGGTAGACAGGACAGATAAGGTTGTAGTGTAAATCAAAGACTGCTCTCTGTGATTATTCAGTAACAATTAATTGCAGTGACTGAAGTTCTTGTTAGAGCCAAAATAATGAAACTGGAATATACAACAATTGGTTCAAAGCTAGAGCCAGTATAATGAGGAGGATCAATGTTCAGTTTGTAAATGGGCCCGATACCGTAAAACAAGCCAAGGAAATACTGCCTGGTGAGAAGAGGTGCTGACCGTCCTTCCCTACTGTTTGCAGTGTCAGTTTGGTTTAACAACATGTATGATTAACCTTCAAGGGATGGTTTTAGGGTGCTGTAGTTTACAGCTCCACTCTGGCAATAGCTTGCCTCTGTACTTTCCAGGTCATGTAGGAAAGCATCACTTCTGGAACTTTACTTCTGTACTCTAGCCATGAAAGAATGATGTTTAGATATTGCATAAATATTTTGGTTTTATCTTTTCTACTGTGAAAAAAAAAAAAAAAAGATTAATTCTGAACGTATTGTCATATTGTTTTCATTCCACCAAGACCAAATAACCCTCTTTCTCCTCTGTGTTTAAAACCCAGGGAAAGTTGAGTCAGTTTCTCCATTGTTTTGTGCTTGTGATACACTTCACTCTTCACATATTACATACAAAATAGCCCCATAGTACATACAAAATAGCATCTCACTCTTATCAAATAGTATTAGAGACTAAAGGATGTTCATGCCAGTAGTTGTATAAATCTTGGACCCACTGACATAAAGAGAAAAAACTTTCAATTATATTCAACATGACTATTAATTCATCCTGCATTTTTAACCAAAATCTTTCCCAGTGTTTTCTTTACTATTGCATTTGTATTTTATTTACAGTTCTGCCAGGTCACATCACATGAGTCATAGGAGTACAAGCCAATGGCTCCTTACTTCAGACACATAGTTGTCTTACCGTAGCTCATCTTAGTTCACTTCAAAAGTTAATCACTTTGGCAAAATACAATGCTAGAGGAAAAAATGATGTATACAAAATTCTGAGGTTTGATTACTGATGTACACCTGAAAATCTTGTCTACAGAAACTAGCTGCCCAAGATACTCTGTAAAAGACTACTGCAAAGATCATCTTGGAGTTCTGGGGTTTTGTCTGTTTATTTCCTAGCTGACCAGCTGTTGTTCTCTCTGAAATGATTTCTCTTTCAAATCTTCTTTTAAACTTATGCTATCCTTTATTTTCATGTCTACCTTGAAGAAGATTGAAGAAAGCTCATTATCTATAATGAGATTAAATGTATTGCTTGTGGCTAAAAGGATCATTTTGAAGGAATTCAGAGATGAGAAATTTCAAACTTCTGTTAAATGGACAAATCTTCTAGCCCCTAAAGTAATATCTAAATATTAAGTGCTGGATATAAAAATGAGATCAGGCATGTTACAGTATGGGCTGCATAAAGAGAAGTGTGGCCAACACTTCGAGGGAGGTAATTCTCCCCCTCTACTCTGCTCCATGAGCCCCCCCTGCAGTGTTGTGTCCAGCTCTGGAGGCACCAACATCAGAAGGACATGACCTGCTCGAGCAGGTCCAGAGGAGGCCACAAGGATGATCATGAGCATCTCCCTTGTGAGGACAGGCTGACATTCTGAAGGTTTGGGGTTTCGGTTGAGGGGGGGGGGGGGGNGGGTTTGGGTTGGGGGGGGGGGGGGGAGAGGGGTTTGAGAAAGGTGTTTGTTATATATGAATTGAGATTTTTCTTTTGCATAGAAATGAGAAGACAGATAATTTTGCACACAGAGAAATGCAGTCAAGTAAAAGTCTGCAATGCTGGAAAACTCTAATTTGCCTATTCCTTTATTCTTTAGTCTGCGCATTGAAATTTTTACAAAACTTGGTGAAAATGAAGTAAAACTGCTCAAAATAATCTTTTTTTAAAAAAAATGACAGTAAAACTACTTTTATGAGCCGTATATCATAGTTAAGGGCACAGAATCATCAAAAGATGTTTGTTTTCACTGTCATGTCTTTTCTACTTAAACCTAAAAATTTGTTTCAATTTAGGGTTCATGTTAAATCATTTTATGAACACTATAGGTTTAAATTCTACATTTTTTAATAGCTACTATTGAAATTCAACAGGACCATCAATATTTCAAAACAAAAATGTTATGAGCTCAGACATAATGAAAAATTTAAAAACTATATATTTTATTAAATTCTGATAATTTAACTTCTTATTCTTTTTAGAGAAATCATAATATACTTTTTGTAAACTACAGAAACATTGTTGATTATTAGGTAACTATACTTTTAATTACTTCCCCAAGGTTTAAAATTTGATCTTAGGATGAAAATAGTAGCAACTTAAAATCTGGAAGCATACTTGCTTTTAAAAAATAATACTCAAAGCCCACATACACAAAGGTGTCTGGATCAATTTCTACTGGAGAACAAGTTTCTAAATATTCTTTATGTTTTATTTCTTGTTAGTTATTCTTACAGCAGACCACACAGAAAACAGTCTTATTTTCTAAAAATGCCACAAGCATATGTGGTTATGCTTGTCATAACTCTCTGTGGTAATTTTACATAAGGTAAATGTGAACTTTTATTAGAGACTTTATCTAAATAATGTGCAGTGAATTATTAAGGGAGTGGAACATCTGTATTTCTAACATTCTTGTAAAGGTTAACATTTGTTCTGATGAGTGATACATCACAGGCTAATGAACCTATACAGGCTCTTTTATTTATAGAATCTCTGTAAAATATCTTTTGCTTGTGCCTATGTAGGCATGTTATAAATTCAATACATTATATAAGATTACCTTTTCCTCCTTTGTCTTCATAATGAGTTTACTGTGTCTTTTTAAACCTCCAACACAAAGAAAACAGAAAGGATACTGGAAGAGATAGCTGGGAAAACTATGATATTAAATCAAAAAGAGAGAATAAACTTTAATTAAATTAATTTTTATTTTATTTACATTTTAATTAGTACTTCCTCTGTTCTTGATTCAAAAAATGTTTTAGGCTACATGAAGTGAAGAACTGGCCTGTGTTTCTTCCTGGTGTCTTAGCAGATCAGTGAAACTGAGGGGTTTGGGTTTTTTTCTTCTTTTAAGTACTATAGGCAATCATTTAATAAAAATAAGCAAGTGACATTTTCCCCTGAAAAATGGAGTAAATGAACCCTGGTATGCTAAACATTTTCAGCCTTTTGTCTCTAAGAGGCTTTTCCTGTAATAAACCCAGCTCCTTTGTATCTGCTTTATACAGCACATTTTAGCTTGTCCCAAATTATGTGTGTGGTATTTGACAGCTAGGGCAGTGAACAGAACTGACTGATCGAAATCTCGTTCCTCCTCTTAAAGATCATCTCTTTCTCATTACTTTCCTTGACAAGAAAGACGGTGTTACTGTGTGGATAAAGGAAGCCCACATCTCCCAACACACATACCTGCTCCATTTTAAGAGTCAAACCAAACCCTGATTTTTCACTTTTTACCACCTTATTAAGGGGCAATAATGTCGCTACTGCATACTAGCAGGGAGGTATAAACTCTAATCATGACATATATTTCCCTCTATCACAGGTAAAAGCTTTTTTTCCCTTCTGTTTGTCCTTAAAGTACCTTTCTTTTATTGTAGTATCACAGAATCATCTAGGTTGGAAAAGACCTTGAATATCATCTAGTCCAACTATTAATTATTGTAATACCATTAAAATGCTATGAAGACTAGACAGAAAATTTGTTGGTCTGCAGAAGTAATTCTTCAACAGGAAATTGAAGTTTTAAAAGAGATAAGCCTCAAGAATAGAAAAAAGTCTTGTAGATAACACTAAAATCCTTGAGTAGCATGATTTCTGCATCCACAGTGATCACTATATAAGTGATTTATATTTCAAAGGGTGTCAACCAAAGAGAAATCTAAGAAATAAAGAAGATATTTTTGAGGAAAAGTTGCTTTGTTTGTTAATTACTTCCTATTGGGGTTTTTTGTTTGGTTGGTTTTGTTTGGTTTGAGTTTTTTTTCCACAATTGAGAAGCTTTTAAGTAGATGTTCAGGTAAAGAAAGGCAATAAGGAAGATAATGATGACAATTTTATATTGCTTATCGAGCTGTCCTCTCATCATGAGCAAAAGAACGTAAATGTCAGTTGCTATCTCACAGAACCACAGAATC
The DNA here is from genome assembly GCA_010365825.1 of Otus sunia. Taxonomy (NCBI): domain Eukaryota; kingdom Metazoa; phylum Chordata; class Aves; order Strigiformes; family Strigidae; genus Otus; species Otus sunia. The sequence continues at coordinate 114,760 of ML998050.1, forward strand.
ACACAGAATCATTCAGGTTGGAAAAGACCCTTGGGATCATTGAGTCCAACCATCAGCCCTACTTTACAAAGTTCTCCCCTACACTATATCACCCAGCATCTCATCTAAACGACCCTTAAACACATCCAGGGATGGTGACTCCACCACCTCCCTGGGCAGCCTATTCCACTGTCTGACCACTCTTTCTGGGAAAATTCTTTTCCTAATGTCCAGTCTGAACCTCCCCTTGTTGGAGTTTAAAGCCGTTCCCTCTTGTTCTGTCACCAATTACCTATGAGGAGAGACCAGCACCAACCTCTCTACAATGTCCTTTCAAGTAGCTGTACAGAGTGATGAGGTCTCCCCTTAACCTTCTCTTCCTCAAACTAAACAGTCCCAGCTCCTTCAACTGCTTCTCATAAGATTTATTCTCCAGGCCCTTCACCAGCTTCGTTGCCCTCCTCTGCACTCGCTCCAGCACCTCGATATCTCTTTCGTATTGAGGTGCCCAAAACTGGACACAACACTCCAGGTGTGGCCTCACCAGTGCAGAGCACAGGGGGACTATCACCTCCCTACTTCTGCTGGTCACACTATTTCTAATACAAGCCAGGATGCTGTTGGCTTTCTTGGCCACCTGGGCACACTGCCGGCTCATGTTCAGCTGCTTGTCAATTAAAACCCCCAGATCCTTCTCTTCCAGACAGCTCCAGCCACACCTCCCCAAGCCTGTAGCCATGCAGGGGGTTGTTGTGGCCCAAGAGCAGGACCTGGCACTTGGCCTCGTTGAAGCTCATCCCATTAACATTGGCCCACCAATCCAACCTATCCAAGTCTCTCTGTAGTGCCTTCCTATCCTCATGCAGATCGACACTCCCGCTTGGTATCATCTGCAAATTTACTGATGATACACTCTATGTCCTTATCAAGATCATCAATAAAGATGTTGAACAGAAATGGTCCCAACACCGAGCCCTGAGGAACACCACTTGTGACCGGCCGCCAGCTGGATTTAGCTCCATTGAACACCACTCTCTGGGACCGTCCATCCAGCCAGTGCCTGACCCAGCAGACTGTTCGCTCATCCAGGCCATGGGCAGCCAGTTTTTCTATGAGAATTCTATGGGGAACTGTGTCGAATGCTTTTTGAAAATCCAGGTAGATGATATCCACAGCTTTTCCTTCGTCCAATAATCTAGTCATTTTGTCATAGAAGGAGATCAGGTTTGTCAGGCAGGACCTGTCTTTCATAAGCCCATGCTGACTAAGCCTGATTCCTTGGTCGTCCATTATATGACTTTTAATGGCACTCAAGATGTTAGATTACCATCTGTCTCAACTGCAACCAGTATGATCAAATCATACACTTTTTTTGCCATATGGCAGTCTAACACATGCTTATCAATATATGGAAATTTGATCTTAACTGCTGCATTCAGCGTACAATACAGATCTTTGGGGGAAGGACTTATTTTCCCTCAAAATGTGTTAATGACTTACTTAGGGTTGACTAAGAACTGTGTCATTAACAAGTCTATTTAGCAAGATTTTCCTGAGAGATATTAACATTTTTAAAAGTTAGAAAGTTAGCAGGGCTTGAAAGGTAATATTAAGGAAAAGAAAAAAGATCAACATCACAATTAAATTATCATTGGATCAGTTGTGCCAGGGAAGGTTTAGACTGCATATTAGGAAGTATTTCTTTAGAGAGCGGGTTGTTAGGTGTTGGAATGGGCTGCCCAGGGAGGTGGTGGAGTCCCCATCCCTGGAGGTGTTTAAGAGTTGGGTCGACATAACACTGAGGGATATGGTCTAGTTGGGAACTGTCAGTGCTAGGTTAACGGTTGGACTGGATGATCTTCAAGGTCCTTTCCAACTTAGATGATTCTGTGATAGATTTGTTTAGGTTGGAAAAGGCCTTTAAGAGCATTGAGTCCAACCAAAAACTTAACACTGTTAAGTCCACCACTAAACCATGTCCCTAAGCACCACATCTACATATCTTTTAAATACTTCCAGGGATGGCGACTCAACCACATCCCTGGAGAGCCTGTTCCAAGGCTCGATAACACGTTTTGTGAAGAGATTGTTCCTAATATCCAATCTAAACCTTCCCTGGTTCAATTTCAGGCCATTTCTTCTTGTCTTGTCACTTGTTACTTGGGAGAACAGACTAACACCCACCTCACTACAGCCTCACTTCAGGTAGCTTTAGAGAGCAATAAGGTCTCCACTAAACCTCCTTTTCTTCAGGCTACACAACACCAGGTCCCTCAGTCACTCCTCATTAAATTTTTGCTCTCATAAGATTTCTCCTCATAAGACTTGTGCCCTTCACCAGCTTTGTTGCTCTTCTTTAGATATGCTCCAGCACCTCAATATCTTTCTTTTAGTGAGTGGCACAAAACTGAACACAGTATTTGAGGTGCAACCTCACCAGTGCTGAGTGCAGGGGGAAGATCACCTCTCTATTCCTCCTGGCCACACTATTTCTGATATAAGCCAGGATGCTAATGGCCTTCTTGGCCGTCTGGGCACACTGCTGACTCATGTTCATCCAGATGTCAGCCAACACCCCCAAGTCCTTTTCTGCTGGGCAGCTTTTCACTCTTCCCCAAGCCTGTAATGTTGCATGGGGTTGTTGTGACACAAGTGCAAGACCCAGAACTGAGACTTGCTGAATCTCATACAATCGACATCGATTTATCAATCCAGCCTGTCCCAATCCCTCTGTAGAGCTTTCGTATCCTCAAGCAGATTAAGACTCCTGCCCAACTTGGTATCATCTACAAACTTACTGAGGATGCACTCAGTCCCCTCGTCCAGATCACTGATAAAGATATTAAACAGAACTGGCCCCAGTACTGAGCTCTGAGGAACATCACTTGTGACCAGCCATCAACTCAGTTTAACTCCATTCACCAAAACTCCTTGGGCTCAGCCATCCAGCCAGTGTTTCACCCAGCAGAGTATGCCCATCCAGGCCACAAGCCAGTTTCTCCAGGAGAATGCTGTGGAAAATGGTGTCAATGTCTTTACTAGTCTAGGGAGACAAAATCCACAGCCTTTCCCTCAACCACTAAGCAGGTCATCTTGTCATAGAAGGGAATTAGTTTAGTCAAGAACAACCTGCCTTTCATAAACCCATGCTGACTGGGCCTGATCATGTGATTGTCTTGTACATGCCATGTGATGACACTCAAGATGATTTGCTCCATAACCTTATACAGCACCAAGGTCAGACTGACAGGTCTGTAGTTTCCCTGATTCTCCTTCCACCCCTTCTTGTAGATGGACATCACATTTTCTGTCCTCAAGTCAACTGGGACCTCACCAGTTGTCCAGGTCTGTTGATGAATGATTGAAAGTGGCTTGGTGAGCACTTCCACCAGCTCCCTCACTACCCTTGGGTAGATCCCATCTGGCCCCATAGACTTGTGTGTGTTTAAGCAGGTTGTTAATCATTTCCCCTTGGATTATGAAAGCTTCATTCTACCCACCATCTCTGTCTTCCAGCTCAGGGGACTGGGTACCTGAAGAGCAACTGGTCTTACTACTAAGGACTAAGGCAAAGAAGGCATTAAGTAACTCAGTCTTTTCCTCATCCTTTGTCACTATCATTACAGTCTGGACAGGAATGGCAGAATGAAGGTTTTAAAGCTGAAGAGAAACCCAAGGGAGATTTGTTTATGAAGGTGACAGTAGATTTTGATCTTCCATGAAAAGGGCATGTTTATTGCTTAAGAAATTAATTTTTAGCCAAGAATGTGGTTGAAAATCCATGCTTAATTAGAGAGTGTGTGAAAAGAGAAAAAAAATACACTTTATTAACTATGTTGTCTAAAATTGGCTTTTTTATGTCTGAACTGAAATTTTCAAACACTATTTTCATGGGTATGCCAGTCATTCAAGCATCGATACTGATTTACTCTTGAAATTTCTGGTGTCCTGCTGTAAAACTAGTTTGAATATGTAATGAAATTATTTCTACTGCACCAGCGAGGCTGAATGTCTGCAATGTTTCCCTACACTGCTGAAATACCTGATCTCTGTGCTTGGCAGATAAAGTGTAAGAAAATTCATAGGAGAGGCTTGCTAAATAACAAACAGACAAACAGCCATACACATAAATAAAAATTATAACAGCTACCACCAGATCTGTACCCATCTCAAAAGCCATGATGACCGTCTTCTTAGGTTCCAAAAAAAATTGAAAGGGATAACCTCATTGCACGATATGTTGCAAACCAAATTGTCATTACCAAAACAGACACCTTTCCGCATTAAATCAAACAACCTACTGAAAGGCTGGCTGTTCCGTAACCTTATGATGCACCTATTACAAGAGACTCACAGTTAAAAAGTTTAACCCAATGTCTGTAAACAATGGCATTATGGTAAATTTGACTCATGCTTTCCACCATGTCATACTGTTTACTCATATTCCACTTACTACTTCAAAAGAACAGTCACAACTTTCACATTAAGCATTCTTCTCTGTCTGGAGAGGGGGAGGGTTATGTCTTTTTAAAAGGTTTCTAAATGATGCTAACCATCTAGGCGACTGCAAGCGGCAATCAATTTGTGGATACTTCATGTTTCCAAAGATCTAAACACAATATGGACAAACTATCAAAGTTCAAGAGGAGATTTGGGGCACTTCATCCCTGTCTCAACTACTGAAATCACAAGCAAAATCAGCAGGAGCAGAAGGGCTGCAGAGCAATGAAGATACAATGCAAGTTAGATACCGCTCCAGAAGAGATGTCGTCTGTATATGTCTGTGTATCTGTGTTTGTATGTCCTTTGGGGGGTTTTGTTGTTGCTTTTCTTTTTTTTTTTTTTTTGGCTAGTGAGAGGCTAAGAGCGGAGTATCTGAAGGAAACTGTAGCCTGTAGCAAGAAGACAGTGATCTCACACAGCAGGGGAGCAGATGAAGGGAGTGGTCTCCATGGACAGTCCTAGGGCAGGAAGAAAGGATTTTATGCTTCTAGAGAATATTTGAAATCAAAGTCAAACTCTTCTGTGGGATTGTGTGACTTCTCTTTCCCCATGGCACAGAGATGCTGCATCTGACCCAAGTCCTTGGAGCAAAATTTGACGGTGGCGTTCAGCTGCAAACAAAGGGAAATCAGCCCCTTCTGGATGTTTCAGATTTCTCTGCAGTGCCCCACTGTTCACTGGTACAATGTCACTAACATATTTTAGGGGAGGATAGGAATAGTTTGTGTCTGGGAACTTTTTCTCTCAGCATTTTCTTCTTTATTTATCTGCACGCACTTGGCACATTTAGATTTGAATTGCTAAGATGCATTCTTGGTAACACGTGTTACACAATTCTATCCATGCTACTCTGGTGGTTTTAGTCTTTGGACTGTTCCTCAGATGCCCTGGATTAATACATAGGAACAGTATATTCACTGTGAAAAACACTTCCCCTTCTTAAACATCTTCCTCACCCCAAATGAGATTTTATTTATAGTAATTTTTTTTAAGACTCAGAATTATCGTATTTCAGAAAAAAAAAAAAAAAATTAAGTCATGAATAAAAGAACAATCATGTATAATCAAATTTCAAGTACGTAAAACTTGAAATTTCAGTTTTCAGCCTGTACACTTCTACCATCATAAATAAATAATAATAACCTCAGGCAGCTTTGTCACTTTTAATGCTGTGGTACTCTGGTATCTAATGGTCCTCTGGGTCATCTTAAATCTCCTTCAGTCTACCTAAATGTAATTCCTAACAGCTTTGAGGATTAAGCAGTTAAGTTTTAAACTCCATTCCTCAACATGTTTGATATTCTGGCTGCCAAATGACTTTTTGAATTAGTGTGTGTGAATTTCATTCAGCTGTCTGTCATTCCCTACTGCCATATTTGATAAATGCCTTGCTATCTCTTCACTATTTTTATTTAAGATCCAGCATCATTTCATAAAAAATATCTACACCACTTTAATCACCACTGTGACAGTGATGGCTGAGGGGATGGTTGGAAGAAAGCTGTTCATTCCCACATAGGGAAAGCAGAAGGAAAATGCTTGAGGAGGACACAGAGATGTTTGTAGCTCCAGGACAGGAGTTCAATGAAAAGTACTATGCAGATTCAGCTCTTCAGGTGCCTGACCAACATTTTCACTGCTCTGCAGAAAGCAGTGGTTCACGGACAGCCTGTGGAATCAGTGCCAAGGCAGGGGAGGAGGAATGAAGGGCTTTTCCTCACCATTGCTGATCAACAAGATCATTGTGGGTTTGTTGGACCTGCTACAGTGTTCCACATCAGTGGTCCCAAACTCTGTCCCTATAATTTTTCTTTGCACTGTTCAGATCCATGCCAAAGCTGAGTCAAGAACTAAAGCAAATTAGAGACTGTTTAGACTTCCTGTAACTGATACTCCTGCTCTATATCATTTTATATATATCATAGGAAAAACTATCCTTATTTACATAAATTTATCAAATGTTATCCACACAGGAAGAAATATTGTAGGTCACAGAGGAAATTATTGTAAAATATAATTTGGCAGAATGACTGAAATGCTTGAGGACACATTTAGATGATTGTCTGTATAGCTGTTTCAAGAAAGTAGCTCTGACAAGGCACACAGTTTTGGAAAGAGATATGTATGCATAATGCATGGGAGCAGGGCTTGTTCCAAATCCTCCTCCAAGTTCAGCCACCTTCAGCCATGCTAGCACACAAATGTGAAAACAAAGTAATTTCAAGGTCCATTACTAGTATAGGTAAAAATCAATGATCTATATACATGGAGAACAAAAGAAGCAAAGAAATTACTTTTCAGGTTATAATATACAATGAACAATGAAAAATACACAGCTTGTTTAAAAAGTACTTAACAATGAGGCTTAAAATATGGTGATTTGGGAGTTGAGTTTTTGGAAAATTGCTAAATACTTAAAAAATAATTTCCTTCCTTTTCTCTTTAAATAACTGTAAACTCCTCCTTAGCTTATCCCCAGACACCTAAAAGCTACAATTAGCTTAGGCTTTTTAAAAAGGTAAAGAGAATTGATCAGTTTTATTATACAAGTTTAAGGATGTTTTCTTGAATTAGGGCAACTCAGAACAGTTGTTCAATAGCAAATATCACAATCTCTTTTCAATGGTAACAAAAAAACCCCAATTCTCAAGACATGTTTTATAAGTGTTGCTATCTTTCTCTCCCATATATGCTCGTTAGCTTAATGTCCTAATGAGCTGAACACCATCAACCAGCAGTTTGTGCCATTATTTATCAGTTCACAAGGCCATTGTCTCAGACACAAGCCTTCTGTGAAGAAAATTTATTTTTCTTCCTCTGTTGTGATTAAGTTATCAGTCTTTTTCAATTACAGTTCTGTTCTTGCTGGTATTTTCAGGCATAATCCTACACAGTAGGCATTTAGGCCTGGTTTAGGTAAGTAGCAAAGACAGTTATCCAGTGAAATATCCACCATTCTTTTCATGTAAACATATGAGTTAAAATACCTTAATCTATACATGCGTAAATGTTCTCAGTTCCTGATCTTAAATAAAGTGAAGTCAGAAACTAGTAGCTTCATGTCAGAAACTCTTGTTACTGTGTTCCACTGTTTCATAAAGTTTTTCCTGTGCTTGTTAGCAACGTTTCTTTATCAATAATTTCCACTGTCTCTTCAGGGAAAAATAAAATTAAATAAGAGCATCTACTAACATTTAAAAAAAAAGAGGGGGGTGGGGAGGTGGCAAATGGTCAAAAGCTTATAAACGTTTCCTATTTATCATTTCTAACATGCAAAAGAACTTTTAAAATTAAAGTTTCATCCAGTCCACAGACCTGCTTGGAAGAATCCCATGGGATACAGCCCAGAAGAAAAAGAGTAGAAGAGGTAGTTGATATTCAAAGGTCCTTTCCTGCAAGATCAAAAATGGTCCATGTCAACATGCAGGAAATCAAACAAAGACAGCAAGAGGCCTGTGTATAAGAAGTCACTAAACTCTCTTATATAAAGGAGGCACAGACCTCTGCAGTGGCAGCAGGGACAGGTGACCCAGGAGGAATACAGAGACACAATGACAGCATGCAGGGATGGGGTTAGAAAAGCTGAAGCCCATGCGGAGTTGGATCTGGTGGTGGACTTAAAAGCCAACAAGAGAGGTTTCTACAAATACATAAGCAGCAAAATGCAGATAGTTCACATCTTTTTGGATTTTGCTGAATGGGGAACAACATCCAGTGACAAAAGCTATGGAAAAGACCAAGGTACTGGATGATTTTTCTTCCTGAGTCTTTACCAGTAAGACCAGCTTACAGGAATCCCAGGCCTCTGAGATCAATAAAAAGTCTGGAACAAGGAAGATGAACTCAGTGCAGGAGGATCAGGTTAGGGATCACCAAAACAAACTGGACACAAGTCCAGTTTGCACTTATAAGTGCTGAAGAAGCTGATGGATGTCATTGTGAGGCCACTCTCAATTATTTATAAAAAATCACAGGGGAGGTTTCTGAGGACTGCATAAAAAGAAATGCTACTCCTGCCTTCAGTAATGAAAAAAAAAGGAGGATCCAGATAGATTCAGTCTTCCCTGCATCTCTGGGCAAGTGATGGAACAAATTACCCTGGAAGACATTTCCAAACACACTAAGGACAAGAAGATGGTTGGAAATAGTCAGCATGGATTTGTATAAGAAATATCATTCATGACCAACATGATAGCTTTCTATAATGAGATGACTGACTCAGTGGGTGAGGGTGAGAGTAGTTTACCTTGGTTTTGGTGGCTTCCAACATTGTGTCTCATAATACTGTCATCCACAAATGGATGAAACGCATACTATATCAGAGGATAGTAAGGTGGATTGAAAACCGGCTGAACTATAGCATAAAGTCCAGATGGGACACAGTCACCCAAGACGTCACTACACTGTTTAGTGTCCTTGTGAATGACCTGAATGTTGGGACAGAGTGCACCCTCAACAAGTTTGCAGGTGGTAAAAAACTGGAAGGAATGTTCTACAGACCAGATGTTTCTTCTGCCATCTGAAGAAACCTCAACAGGCTGGAGAAAGGGGCTGTCAGGAACTTCATAAAATTCAACCAGGAGAAGCACAGTCCTGCACCTGGGAAGGAATAACCCCAGGTGCTAGGACAGGCAGGGGAACAACTTGCTGGAGAGCAAGGTTGGAGAGAAGGACCTGGGATTGACCGTAAACCAGCCATGCACTCTTGCAGCAAGGAAGGCCAACAGCCTCCTGGGCTGCATTAGACAGAGCATTGCCAGCAGATTGAGAGAGATGATCTTTCGTCTCTATTCAGAGCCTGTGAGACACATCTGGAGTACTGGGCTCCCCTATACTTCAGAGACATAAACATACCAAATTGAGTCCAGTGAAGGGCTACGAAGATGACTAAGGGCTTGAACATCTCAAAGGAGAAGCTGGACTAAGTGATCTCAAGAGGTCCCTCAACCATTTTGTGATCCTGTGATTCTGTGGTTCTGTATCACCTATTTCAGTGTTTTCTGTACACAGTGGAAAAGCAGAAAGATGCTTTCTGAGATAAGCAATGTGAAGGTAATAAAAGCCACTATATGCAAAAGCTGAATTGGAAAACATTCCTGAATTAGCGTTATACAATAATTTAGTTCAGTTCCTTGGTTTAAATTCTGTTCTGTTTATTCTTAATATCAACATAAGCTATGTTATAAACTGAAACAGGAGGAAAAAAGTTTAAAATAACCTCTCTGAAAGGAGAAAGATATTGTATGTTAAATACTGAGCACTGAATATTCAGCTCTGGACATGTAGAAAATCATACACAGCTGTCTAGATGAAGTTGGAAGAACTGGAAGATTTCCTAATCTTATCTTTCTGTAGATATAAATTATTGAACCTCTCATGAAATGTAGAATATTAAAGGAAAAATAAAACTTTTAGCTGAAGATCAGTCAAGATGAGGTCCTTGCTCATGATGCACTCTACTAGTTTACTAGAAATCCAAGCTCTTCCCCAGAGACTCTGTATTAATCTAACCCTAATAATGAGTCTACATGGAACTGTACTGACTTCAGGAGTTCAAATGAAGAATTTGAACATTTGAATTTTTGCAACTTCTAAAACTTATGTGTAGCAATTTTTATAACACTTTGATTTATATGGCATCACAAAATAAAAAAAAAAAAAATAAAAAAAAGAATTATTCTAATCAATAACTTGAGCCAGTGCATTTAACAATCAATTACATTGAAATATACATTTATTGGAAAAAGCAAAGGAAGTTCTTATACTTTTAAAATATCAAACTTTACAGAAAAAAAATAGGAAAGGGAGATTATAATAGCCATGACTGAAGAAAAATTAATTATCTATGTAATCAAATTTGTTGTTGTTTCAGTCAACCAGATATCTTACTCATCTTTACCTGTAGTTGTGTAGGCAGTTAATATACATAACACATGCACATCCTTGACATTTTTATAGGAAAAGGTCTGCCAGTAGATTGGTGTTTTCATTCTTTCCTGTGCAAAAAAAACCCAAAACTGCTTAAAGATGGCATTAACTCACTACCTGAATTGAAACTGCCAATTAATTTGATGGTTAGTCTTTTTGATTGATTATCAATAACAGCTTGACACAAAAGATATACTATTGTAGACCTTTCTTTGCTGTAGGACAGCTTCATTTGGTATATCAGGATTTATTTTTACATCTATCCCTTGCTTTTAGCATGAGTTAATGATCGTGGAAGACACATACAAGTATGTGAAGAAAATGGATATGGTAACAGAATTAATCTTTACCCTGAGATTGTGTAGGGTGCTGGTAGGACAGGGTAGAATATTAGCATGCAACAGTTAAAACTCTTTACTTTGATCCTATCTATCAATATTTGAAACACAGATTTTACTTCCATTTTGCTTTTCTTTTTTTTCTTATCTAAGCCTCTTCATCTAGTGAAATATTACAATAAATCTTTAATTTAGTGTATCATTTATAATAAGAATAAGCTAGATGTCATTGAGCATGGTTATTTAAATCAGCAGTAGGAGTTTAATAATGAAAATGTTGTTTTATTTAGTTTCTCCACTGTAGAACCTCCCTCAGAACTTCTGTGAAGTAACCTAAGCAAATAAATAACCCTGAGAGCAGTCAGTCTAGGCCTTACCATTTTTCACTTCAGAGGATCTGAACCAAGTAATTAAACAAGTTAAAGCAGAAATCAAATCTTACCAGTCCAGCAATCAACAGATTTGTATGGAGCTGCAAAACGCCTTTTGTTGCACTTACCTGTGTACATACTTGAATTGTCACAAAATCCAGTAAATATGTTGGTTCTATCACAGTCTTTTGAAGGGAGAAAAGGGTTGTGGCATTGCTAAGCACATAAATTACACAGTATTATCATTAAAATTTACATCACACTTTTCATTCAAAGCTTTTAGGTAGTCTTTAGAAACACTGGAAGATTCACTGAGTTCCTTTACCAGTAAATGTATCTTAAGAAGGCTTTTAAAAACTCATCAGAATTAGCAAGATATTTTGCTTTAATTAAAGATATCTTATCCAATACAATCATGACACTATTAAGGAAAGAATTAAACTCCTTGTGCACTGTAGTTACATGTTATAATGATAAAATACTGAAGTGCTAAGGGTTTGACAATAGGCCCAAGCCAGAGCTGACCTATAGATGAATCCTATATATTTTATAACTGGTAACCATTGTGTTAATAAGTATTATACTAAGTTATAACAAACTACCTATTCTGATGTAAAAAGTGGAAGTACTGAAGCCTGAATAACTGGCCCTGAGCCGAAGCTGCTAACTCAGTATGTAATCATTAGTGAAATATGTATGGAAGATGTAGCTATCTCAAATGTATCTTTATCTTTCTTTGTGT
>ML998050.1:127575-162652 GCA_010365825.1 Otus sunia
GGAGCATGTGCAAAGCTAATTGTCCAATCAGGAAGAATTGAACCATGTGATTGTATCATGTGATTTTTCACCTGCATTATAAAAGGCTTGTGCCACCATAATAAAATGGGCATTGCTTAATCACAATGATAGACTGTACTGTCCATATCTCCCGCAGTGAGGCATTTATTTGATGTTCTGTGAATTCACTGCAGTTTGATAAACCATCTTTCTGGTGTTACCAGTACATTGTTTTTTGGCCAATTCAAATAAAGTAGAAATTTCCTTTGTATATTATTAAACTAGTGTAAAAATCAACACAGATTAAGATTTGATCTCTGGAAATACACACTCAGTTTTGTCAAGAAAGAGACAATAGCCTGCCTAATTACTTGTGAAGATATTGGTGACACCCAAACTGGAGGCACACAGTTCAGGATACCACCTACACAAAGAAGACAAGTTAGGATCTCTGCATAGTAAGTGGCGAGGGTGAGGATCAAGCAAGTTACAGGAGCATTAGGTCTAGCTGGAATGGCCTCTTAAAAGGACATATATCTCTCCCTCTTTGTTTATAGCAAACTCCTGGAGTAGGCATTCCTAAAGTTATACAAAGAAAATACTCTTTACTACTTCTAATATACCAAATTTCAATTTTCAAAATTAACAAGTTCTGGAGACCCTACCTTAGAGTAGTTTGAAAATACTAAGTTCCATGCCCAGTAAATGAATTTTTTCACAGTTTTATCTGTTCATATGTGGAACTGGCTTGCTCGCTGATGGCTCAATGTTCTGAAAACATACCAGTATTTGGACTATTTCCTGGCAAGACCAGGTCTGTCTTCCAGTTTGTGTGAAACATGTCTCTGACACCCTGTTTGTGTCAGACACCTATTCATAAAATACTTAGAACACTTTTTTTTTTTTCATTTCCTGTTGCTTACTTCCTCATCACCCATGTTAAATCCATGACCATAGCATGAGAATGCTGGCAGTACTGCCAGTACTCTATTACAATCTTCTTCCTTTAGTTCTGCTGATCCACAGCACAAAGAGTGCTGGAGCTGCTCTGTCAATGGGGCATCTGAATGCTCCTGATGAAATTTCTCTGGAGGCGGTATGAAAAAACCTTGGTGATAGATGATAGGGGGACAAATGAATTTATAAAACCAAACACAATCCCTTTGAGGGACAGCATCACTACTAGAATATTCACAACCCAAAAATGAGAGGCAGACTATCAGGTTAGCTTTAGCAGGTCAGGTTGAAGGACTGTCTGAGCCACCAAAGAGCTCAATATCACCATCAGGATGATTTCAACACAGGGTAGAATGTCAGCTAAACTTACATTAAAGCTATAATAGTCCTCATACGTGTTTTTAAGTATAGTATCTATAGGACTGTATACCTGAGGTGTCACAAGAAAAAGGGAAGAGATTTTTTTTCCACTTTGCATATATGAGGAAGAAATGGAGAAGTAAAAAAAGCATTAGATATTTATTGCTCTATTTTCCTGCAGCATTCAGCACAAGGTTATTACTCTTTAATGTGATTGTATTCAATAGAACAATTGATCAATACTCAGTTGATATGTGCTTTGGAAACACTGACAGACTAGGAAAAATTCTCTGTCATAGTCCCATGGAGAAATGGAAATTACCACTCAGCCAAATGATAATGTTACAATAGTCTATTCTAGTGGTTCAATTTCTCTTCACACAGTCAAGTGTAATGGCCTGACAATCACACAGAATTGACAGATATCAACACCCTTCTGCAGTGCCAGCAGAAGACAGGACAGGTGTGCAAGGGCATCTTAAATTGCCCTTGATAACCAATGTTTAAGCACCTGAACAGCACTCCTTGTATTACTGTAGTAGAGCTAACAGTAGAAAAAGGTTCCTTGTAGCTTAAGAAAATTTGCAAAGAAAAAGAAAAAAATTTATTAGATTCATAAATATTGAGTTGATTACTTTTCTCCTATCTTTGCCCTAACTTTTTCTCTACACTACAAGTTTTTTAAATTTAAGAAAGTGTCCATGAGAAAGAGAATATATTCCTTCCCCCTCCGGTTTAGAGGCAGGAGAAATTAGGAGAAACTTTGAACTCCTTTTCTAAACCATACTGAAGCATTCCTAATCCATAACAATGAAAGTTTTAGAACTGCAAGTGTTTACTGTTACAAGAATAAACCAAATACTGTACAGGTAGGCCCAAGATATCATCCTGGTTGTATCTACTGGTCTGATAGACTATGACATGACAATGACCTTCATAATCATTTTACTCAACTTTCATGTTATATTTCTCTTCTCTGTAAAGATAACTTCCGTTTAGATTAAGCGTATGAACACTATGAATTACATGAATAGTACTCCACAGAAATAGAAAAAACATACAAACATTTATGGCCTTTAATCTAATACTATTGAATACCAAGAAAGTATGAACAACAGGAACACAGAAGAAGTCAGAGATTTCCAAATCTTTTTTCCATGATTTAGGTTTCCCCTTGCACAGAATTATTGCTGTACCAAATACAGTCAATGCTGATGTAGTTGCCAGATTCTCAGCTGACAAAAATTGGCATTAATTTAATTCAAGTCCATTAAACATTATACTTCTTAACAAATCTGTGAGATATTTTTTATGTTTGATGTCTATTTGGCAAAACGAAAACTCCACTGTGGTCATTATATTTGTTTTTAGAGTTGTTTCATTCCTTTACTTTTCAGGTTTTCCATCCTTTTTTCCCTCACTCAAATGGTCATCAGGAAATCTTTTGTGCTTATAAACACGTTTCACCAGTGCATATCTTGTTCAAAGCACAAGCTCAGTCTTTAAAGTACAGTCAGTCCTCACTAGCAGTACTGCTTCTATCTGAAATGCCTCTGAATACAACATCTTTCTGACCAGCTTTTAAAGATGTCTTTCTTTTTCAGAGCCCTTGCTTTACATTTGTGAATTCCGTGCATTGTTGTTCCAGGGACAGTTTTTACAAATCATTTACGTCTGCAGAAAGTGCACGCACCAGTGAACTGCATCTGCCTAGTCTGGGTGACACAACAAGCCAGTTCTGAAACTTTGCATTTAGCCTGTTCCACCATGAAATGTCCCATTTCTGAATATTCTCCATTCCTCTTAATGTCACCAACATTTTGACACTTCTGGGGAAGTGTTGAATTTTGAAGAGATCTACACTGCCTGGCTGATGTTCCACTGTAATCAAAATCAAATTTAACCAGTCAGTTAGGATGATTTTCTGGATGCTCTATGTGATTGCACAAAATACTGGCCTCCTTTTGATGAATTTTATTTATAGGAGCCATCTGCAGTAAGCATTTCAGGCTTGGTCTCTTTGCCTCCCTGTCAATTCCCCAGAAGGAGATGAGTAACAGTTATGAAGGGATCCAAAAGTTTCCATTCAGGGATAATGAGTTAAACAAGATTGTAAAACAGTCCTTTCACCCAGCAAAATCTTTCCTCTAGGCCAGATGATGATGTAGAGGGATGGGGTGTGAGCAATTCTAGATTGTCAATGATGTGCCTATTGCTGGACACACTGCTCAAATATCTGGTCCTACAACATGCAAGTAAAAATGGCTGGCCAGTACAGATAATGCTTCACACCTTTTCCTTCTAGAAACAGTAGAAACAGCACACACTTTTTGGAAGAAAACTGCCTCAGATAAAACCCATTCTGCTGCACTTATTTCTGTGCAGAATGAAATTAAGACTCTTCTCAGTCCTGAGAAGCCTTTGCTCCTCAAGGAAAAGAAAGTGTCAGATTCTTGTCTGTGCTCCCTAGACTTTGTGAGAGATCTAGGATAGGAGGGACACAGTTGCATTTGTCAGAAACAAAACTCACTAGTCAGCAGAGAGGTTGAAATAACAAGCTAAGGTTTATGTTGACACTCCAGGTCTCTTCTGCTTGCTACAGTCAAGGCAAAGAAAAAGGTTACCCTAACCTTACCCTGCAAACAGCTTGAACCTGGGGTGGGTTTCTTCACAATATCCTGTACACCAAATCATCTCATTCCACATTACCTTTCTTCAGCAGGGTACCAGCCACCTCACTTGTGTTTATGTATTTTCTAGAGTGAGCAAGAGATGCCTGCTAAGCCAAGCTCACAGTTCATATTATCCAGTTAATTATACCCACAAACACCTGCAGTGACAATTTACCTTATCCAAGTTGTCATTGTGGCTAGATAGAATCATAGAATGGCTTGGGTTGGAAGGGACCTTAAAGATCATCTACTTCCAACACCCCTGCTATGGGCAAGGACACCTTCCACTAGACCAGGTTACTCAAAGCCCCGTCCAACCTGGCCTTGAACACTGCCAGGGAGGGGGCAGCCACAGCTTCTCTGGGCAACCTGTGCCAGTGTCTCACCACTTTCACAGTAAAGAATTTCTGCCTTATATCTAAGATAAATCTACTCTCTCTCCCTTTCCATTGCCCCTTGTCCTATCACTACCTTTCTCAATAAAGAGTGCACCCCCTATCTTCCCTGTAGCCCCCTTTAAGTACTGGAAGGCCACTATAAGGTCTCTCTGGAGCCTTCTCTTCTCCAGGCTGCACAACCTCAAGACTCTCAGCCTGTCCTCATAAGGGAGATGCTCCAGCCCTCCTGATCACCCTTGTAGCCCTTCTCTGCACTTACTCTAACATGGCCATATACTTCTTATGTTGGGGTCCTAGAGCTGGACATAGCACTGTTAGTGAGGTTTTACAAAAACAGAGAGGAGGGAGAGAATCACCTCCCTCGACCTGCTGGCCACACTTCTCTTGATGCAGCCCAGGAAACGGTTGGCTTTCTGGGCTGCAAGTGTACTTTGCTGGCTCATATTAAGTTTTCCATCTACTAATACCCCCAAGTCCTTCTCCACAGGGCTGCTCTCAATCTGTTCATCACCCACCCTGTATCCATGTTTAGGATTGTCTTGACCCATGTGCAGGACCTTGCACTAGGCCTTCTTGAACTTCATAAGGTTTGCACCAGCCCACCTCTGAGCCCATTGAGGTCGCTCTGGATGGCATCCCTTCCCTCCAACATGTCAACCACACCACGTTGGTGTCATCAGAAAATTTGTTGATGGTACACTCAATCCCACTGTCCGTGTCACTGCTAAAGATGTTAAACAATTCTGGTCCCAACACCGACCCCTTAGGAACGCCACTCATCACTGGTCTCCACTTGAATATTGAGCCATTAACGGGAAGTCTTTGAGTGTGACCATCCAGCCAATTCCTTAGTCACTGAGTGGTCTACCCATAAAATACATGTCTCTCCAATTTAGAGATGGTGATGTCATGCGAAACAATATGAAATTCTTTGCTCTTGACCAGCAGTCTTACAACAGATCAGCAGTCTTGCAATAGGATGCCTTATGAAAAAGAATTGCCTCTTCATTAAAATCTAAAATATACAATGAGAAAGACATGGTGGTCTCCTGAAACAGCATTTTGACTGTTATATATTCATATGAGCTGCAGCTCTCTGCCAGTGTTTTCCTGGTACCCAGTCAAGATCAGCAGAATATTAAGAACTGAAATTTGTATCAGACAACAGATGTTCTCTGACTCAGCTCAAGTTCTGTATGCTCAGCTGGAGGCAACTGGTTAATGCTGAATATTGAACAATGCTTAATACTTACCAAATGCTTGATGCTTATTCATGAACACATTGTGTTTTGGAAGCTCAGTGTTTTTCTTCTTGGGAAACAGTACACAGAATTTCAAATATGTTAGAGGATACTCAAAAAATGCAAACCACTGTGAAGAGGATGCCAGTTATACATAAACTCTGTAAAAATAAAAATACAAAGTCAAGAAACACCAAGAGGGAAGAGTCTGGCACTGGACTAAAAACTACGTAGCATTTACCAAAATCTGTGGAATATATCAGAGAGCCTAAATCTGGAAGACCATGGAGAAAATTCTGGTCAGAATTCACATACAGTTATATTTTGGTGGCTGTAAAATACGAGTAGAAGCGGTGTCATCATTGTGACTGTGAGATCGATTTAAAGTAACACTAAAAAAATTAATATATTGAACATTCTAGGGTCACCACACACACTCTGAAGCCTTTATTTTTTCTTTTTCTATTTAATGAGTTCTTCTTTATACATTTGTTATTTATATCCCTTCAAGACAGAACATTTCTGCTGTAAACCTGGGGAGCTGATTATTCATTTAATTGTTTATTTATTTTTTTAAGCTATGCTCATGTGCTTCTTTACTAAATTTGTTTTGACATGATTCTTCTCAGGTACAGCTGTTATTGGTAGTATAAAAATAAATAATTGGACTATGGGCATGGTGCTCCTGTTTATACGAAGATCAGCATTTCTATGTGCATATTGAGGGCAGGGGCCAGTTTAAATCAGGAAAATGGACATGATCACTACCAGAGTCTAGCCATGAAAATTAAAAGTTTTCCAAATGACAATCTAAACACCAGATGTAATGTTTGCTACTCAGGTACTGATGATGTGCCATTGAGGATTGTACCACAATATGAGCTCATGGTCTCTCAATCTCCATGTTCCTTCAACCAGTTAAAGACTGAACAGATTTACCCATGGAGATTTTGTCCTGGAGACGTGATCTCAAAATACAAATGTTGATCTGCAGGCCCAGTTAAATAACAAACTGATAATACAACAAGTATTACAAGAGGGAATACTGAGCGAGTAATGAGGAAGTCAAAGGAATTTTGCTTTTCAAAATTATTCACAGTCTGCTGCTTGATCTTTGCTGCTTGCTCTTTCCTAAGAGCCTCTTAGATAGAGAGCAGGGTGTGAGTGTGATGATCTCTGGTGTCACGGCCCCCTCTCACTGCTTTTCTACGACTTGATTCTTCTGAGCCCCCCATATGTCACTTGGTTGAAAAGCAGTCACCACCTCTGAGAGGAAGGTACTCCTGCATGGGTGGTGGAAGGAGAGACACATGCTAGGGAACGCGAAAGAAAGCTGCTTGCATGGTCAGTTAGCCAAGCCTATGAGCATGTATATCTTAAAGGCAGACAGTTGGATATTGTTCATGTGATCTCATAAATCTTTTTGTGTAGAGGGGAAAGGACCTTAGCGTGGTTTTGTAAAAGATCTCTTGGATTGTATCAACTGAAAGCTGTAATCTAAAGTCATTAATCATCATTGCCAGAATTAGATATAGGAACAGAATAAAGGTAATCTGTATTTCCAGAAAAGGGCTATCCACTAGCAGTTCAGAGCAATGTGGGGCATTAGTAGTGAAAACGACTTTATGTTCAGGTCAGAGAGGATCAATAAGAGTAGGTATTACATTGCATGACACCACCTATTGGATTTAACTGAGTGTCCCGATCCAATATCAGGAAGGGTTCTTAAATGATCCCAAGAGCGAGATTAAGACAAACAAGGTCAGATGCCATACAACCTTGCAAGCTTTATTTCCCGTAACAACTGATAACAGCGATAAGACAGAGAGAAGAAAAACTCAGAACACCTAAGGAAGCAAATGAAAGAGATGTAACAGTTAGTTACCACCACCATGAATCCAGCAATGTCCCGTTAGCTTGGTCTTGGTGCAGGTGATGGATCTTTGCTCCAAGTTCCAAGCTCCTCCAAAGTCCCAGCTCTGAGTGATGATTTCAAAGAAGCAAGAATCTTCTCCACGAGAGGAGTACTCAGTCCTTTTTTTTTCCCAGTCCCCACAATTTCTCTGAAGAGTCCACCCATTTCCACAGAGCTCATTTTCATGTACTACCCTGTGTTCCTCCATGTGCACACGCCCAGGTGTTCACAGTGGTCGTGCCAGGGTGGGGGGGNCGACCTGCAACATCTTCAGCCTCCGCACATCTTCCTCACCCTGATTTCCTCTCCACCCGGCTTGCTTGCAGGTGCAGCTCGGTAGGTACTGCCAAGGATGTTGCTGTTCTATCTTCAGGTGGATATAGTAGTTTCTTTTGGACAATTCATCTCCTTCGCAGCGTACTCCTCCACGGTGACAAGTTGTTGAGGCCGGGAAGTGATAGTAGTGCAGCAGCAATGGGGAGACAAACAGAGTCCAACACAGTCCCTTACA
Source organism: Otus sunia (assembly GCA_010365825.1). Lineage (NCBI taxonomy): Eukaryota > Metazoa > Chordata > Aves > Strigiformes > Strigidae > Otus > Otus sunia. The sequence continues at coordinate 135,630 of ML998050.1, forward strand.
CTGAGTTCATGTGATTTACCTGTAAACTGAGTAGGAGATTGTAAAAAGAATTGGAAGTAGGCAAGGTCTATATAAAATTCTGTATGTAAATATCATTCTATAGTGCCTAAAAATACTTCCAAAAAAAGAGGTTATTCACTCAAAACATGTACAATACTCTCAAAGATAATGCTTCTTATTTAATTCATTTTTCAGAGACTCTTGGTACCATTTCAATTGTCAACAACCATAGAGGGAATATACCTTTTCAGTTTATTTTTTAAATTTTACATTAAACATGCCAAAATAATGCTATTTTTTCATATAATATCATCTCTTTTCCATTTGTTTTTCAAAATACAACCTTCATGGGAATAGCTGAAATCCACTTTTTTTTTTAACAGTGGCAATATAGAAAGTCAAAATAATTTCATCTTTAAATCTCTTAATAAAGTATTGGTGGTTTATGTGCAAGTTTTCTTTGACTTTTTTTTCCACAAGTTCACAGAAGGCAAACTCTTCTTAAATTTTTTCACTGAACTTTATTAAAACAAATGTTCAAACAGGCATAGGTTTTACTAACAACATATTAGGAACAATATCTAGCAGTTCCTTAAGTATTTTGTACAAATACTAATATTTTAGCCTTTAGCAATGACCATAGTGAGCCAAATATCTTTATACCACATGACAAGTCAAGCTTAGTCAATGATTAAGTAGATGTATTCCTCTGTATCATGTCTTTCAACTGCCCCACTCTTTTCCTCTTAGATAAGTTTGCTCATTATTTTGTGCTTGACAGAATTTCTGGGCAATATCTACATTGTTCAAATTCAACAATGTAAATTCAGAAATCTTCGCAAAGAATTATGAGAAAACACATCACGTGTGTCAAATATATAGGACATTTCCAAAACTACTTAATTCATCATTATCAAATGTTGATAAACTATGACACCAGCATTGATTTGCAAGGCAAAACTCAGATTTAAAATCTGAAGTTAAATTCTTTATCTTCATACTTGGTGGTCCTGCATTTATAATATCATTCTAATGATTTTTATAAAAAAAACATAGTTTTTCTTTTATTTTTATTTTCTTGTTTGTTATTGAAGTTTGTCTCAACATCAGCAGTAATATCAGCAGAGTTTTAAGGACTAAGGTGTGAATTACTTGCCTTTTCATATGTAACAGATACTGCAGAAGGATGGGATACACTTTAATGACTGTAGTTTAAAATTTCACCTTTAGTTTAGTTTCACCAGACAACAACTTAAAACGCTTGAATAAAAATATTGTGACAACATTGCTTGTAAAATGGAGAAACATTCAGTGATTTTTTACAGAAAATACAATGACAGAAAGAAAAATCAACCTTTTCTTCTGATTGATCTACTAATGGCTTAAATTAATTGCCTCAGTGTGATCAATATTTCACATTAGTCAATTATTTACAGCATGTCTTAGTTTTGTCTCTTATCACTTAATTAATATGGTTTTAAAATTTTATTAGATGTGATTTGTGGTGAATTACATAATGAACCTTGTCCATTTCAGTTCATGCCAAGCTACTAAGGAAAGCCAAAGCTGCACCAAGATAGCCTAGAAGCATGACCCCATCGATTAAATCTTAGAAATGCACTGTCTCAGTACATCTGGAAACCCTGATGAATACTTTTACTCTGGTGTTGAACCCTTAATGAAATGTAAAGCAACCTGCCTTAGGAAAACCACACATGGATTAGTAACACAGCTAGCTCTTACTGCCTCCCAAGACTGAGTGCATATACTAGCAGAACTCTTGCAGAAGGCGCAATAATAGCAATGTTATAGCTGTGATGTTCTAAAATACATAAATGAGACCAAAAATATGAAAAAAGCTGGGTTTCTGTGTAGAACACACTTACAGGTATTTGCATTTCCTCTATTCCAGGACTGTATCAAGCTCAGCTGATTCAGTCTTTGACTATGGAACATGCTAAATCTGGAGGATGAAAACTCAATTTGCGTTTGGCATTTCTTCATTTCAGTAGGAAATACCATGTTTTCTTCAAGTATACATAAACATATCTGGTTCTTAGGTCCTGAGTGAGACTTGCATTGATTAACATAAAACTAAATCAGTAATTACATACAGCCAGTACTACTTAGCTATTTTCTAGCAGTACAATACTTAAAAAAGAAAAAAAGAAGAAAATAACAAAAAAAATGGGTATAATTTGGTTTTGACGTGATTTATATAGGAATAGAATCATAGCATTGTCTAAGTTGGAAAAGACCTTGAAGATCACCTAACACTGACCTTGAAGACCACCTAATACTGACCGCTCTCAACTACACCATATCCCTCAGCACTATGTCGACCTGACTCTTAAACACCTCCAGGGATGGGGAATCCACCACCTCCCTGGGCAGCCCATTCCAACGCCTAACAACCCCTTCTGTAAAGAAATGCTTCCTAATATCCAGTCTAAACCTTCCCTGGTGCAACTTGAGGCCATTCCCTCTTGTCCTATCGCTTGTTACTTGGTTAAAGAGACTCATCCCCAGCTCTCTGCAACCTCCTTTCAGGTAGTTGTAGAGGGCGATGAGGTCTCCCCTCAGCCTCCTCTTCTCCAGACTAAACAACCCCAGTTCCCTCAGCCGCTCCTCGTACGACCTGTGCTCCAGACCCTGCACCAGCTTCGTTGCCCTTCTCTGGACACGCTCGAGTCATTCAATGTCCTTTTTGTAGTGAGGGGCCCAAAACTGAACACAGGAATCGAGGTGCGGCCTCACCAGTGCCGAGTACAGGGGTAAGATCCCTTCCCTGTCCCTGCTGGCCACGCTATTGCTGATACAAGCCAGGATGCCATTGGCCTTCTTGGCCACCTGGGCACACTGCTGGCTCCTGTTCAGCCGGCTGTCAATCCACACCCCCAGGTCCCTCTCTGACTGGCAGCTCTCCAGCCACTCCTCCCCAAGCCTGTAGCGCTGCTGGGGGTTGGTGTGGCCCAAGTGCAGCACCCGGCATTTGGCCTTATTGAAACTCCTCCAGTTGGCCTCAGCCCATCGCTCCAGCCTGTCCAGGTCTCTCTGCAGAGCCTCCCTACCCTCAGCTAACTCAGTTAGACTGAAACATTGTTTGTGTAAATGAAATTCAGTTATTTATTACACAGTGATCTCATACTAATGCTGAGGTAACTGTGTCAGGTGCCTTCAAGATTCATGAGAAGACATGTTTCTGATTACTATGGTTGAGAACCAGTGCTGAAGCTGAGAAGGACTGTGTAATGAAATATTCCAAGTGGGACTGGTATGATATAATAAGACCATCCAAGTTTTTTGCAGATGTGTTCTCTGTTTTGGAGTAACTGTGTGGAAATTGACAAGCATGAGTTAAAAATGGAAACTCCAGCATCCTGTGGATCTTCAGGTGCTAACAGACACCAGTCCTCTAGATCACTTCTGTTAGCTGCTATTTATATGTGTAAAAGAATAACCTAAATGATGACTATTAAACAGATGACATTGCTAGTTTGCAATTATTAATTATGTCTTAGCTGTAAATTGAAAGATAGGGCTAATTCTAACTTTTTTTTTTTCTTTACAGACGACTTTAAAATGAGAAAGAAAAAGTTCTAATTAAACTTTTTAAAATGTCTTTTTTGGAGAGTTATTCATATTCAGGAATTTCATATGTATTTTTTTTCTGCACTGTGTCTCAAACTGGTGGTTAGGACACCATTTGTCATCCTTTGATATTTGTTCATCAGCTTCTATGAAGTGACTGAAATGCCATCCATGCATTTCTTAATGAACAGGAGTCATATCACCATAGAGACAGGCAGAAGTACCTCTTACTTCTGGTTGTGCTAGAGAACGATCAGAACATGACTGAGCATTTAGAGAGTGAATAACAAAAAATGTTCTGATGACTGAAACCTGCAGGTGCTCAGCTGGCCTTAGTGACACTTGAGTCACTGGGAAAACACAGTTCTATAATCACAGAAATAGAGGATAAGTTCAGTTGAAAGGTATCCCTAAAGGTCATCTTGTCCAACATCATCACCCAAAGCAAGGCTGACTTAAAAATTGCATCCAGCTTCAAAGTTACACCATGCTGTACAAGGTCATATTCAGTGAAGTTCCAAATAAAACCATAGGTAGAGTTTCAATGGAGAGTTTGTACCTCTGCTGGGCTAAAACCAGTAGCTTTGGGTAGATAAGAAAACATTGTCTATCAGTGCCAGACTGTTGAGAGAAAGCTGAAGTTACTGGAAACATGGAATTTTCCTGCAATTATTAGTACTGCTGATCTATACATAATATTTGCTACATATATGTGCATCGTGTTTGCAGCAGGATGTTTACCATATTTATGCACAATTTGTAGGTATTGATCACTGGAAAATGCAATAATCTATCATCATAAAATCTTGCCCAGCTCGTGCACACTTTCCTTAACATTTAGTATTGTGCACAATAGGTCTAAAACGGTGTAAGAGAGTAATCCTAAAAAATCTCATAATTAAAGGATAAAAAAAAGGGGGTCTGAAAAAACAAATTCTTGGTATAGTAAGTCTGATGCCTAAAAGGACCTCTCAGAAATACAACTTTCAAACTGCAGTGACTCTACAGAACTTATGAAATTTGGCAAGCAGGATATATTTCCTTAATGTTTCTTTTTTCTATTTCAATTTCCCTGAGCATGCTTAAGGATGCAAGGCTTGTGTTATTTGTCTAGTGCTTAAAAAAAAAAAAAAAAAAANAAAAAAAAGCAGAAAGGAATTTGCATCTATTTTAAGGTCAGAAGATTTTTTTAAACACAAGATCAACAGCAGAGCCTTGAATTTCAGTCATTGTAAATGCCTTACAGAAATTTTCAGTACAATCCATACATACAGTTGCTACTCTGCCATAATACAAGGGGATTTTATTAACAAGAAACAGGAATAGATTTTTACAGTTTAAACAGAGGCTCACTGAATGGCACAGCAGTCATCTATTTACTATCTCTCAAGCCACTTACCTATCATCTTTCTTAATATCCTTTACTGTATTGAATCTCAAACACATATGAAAAAAGATGATGATGCAAGAGACTGTACACTGCGCATGAAGAATCATGCTTTCATTTCCTAACAACAAATAAAAAAAATCATTGAGTTTGACACATAATTTGAATATCTCAAGCTCTATTACAACATTTATCAAGGTTTTTGTCACAGTAGCATATGTAGACTCTAGGACAAGAGTCCTGGACAAGTCCAGGAGTGAAACATAGCTATGCCATATGTTAGTGAACTTCATTAGAGAAGTTCACTAACATATGCCCAAGTGAAATACAGCTAATACTTTTCAAGCTTTTCAATAATTTAATTATTCGTGTTTACACTATTTCTTCATCATTGTTCACATCCATATTAAAAGGTCATCTAAGCTGTAGAAATTTTGTGGCAAATTAATCTGACCTTGTTTTTCCTAGAAAGAATGAATAACAACTGATTGATTGGTAGTTCCCCTCAAAACCTTAACCCATACTGACCCTGGCAAATTTCCTGTGATGTGATTATCACCATTAATGTATCCAGCCACATTTATGGATTTTAGATGGGAGAGGAATTCAGGTTTCATGGCATTACCAGGCACTTTTAAGGTGTAAGACAATGCTAAAGTGTTCAAGGAGAAGCAAGAGAACTGATTAGAAATAGGAAATTTAGGGGTTTAAACTGCTGATTAAGGTTCTTTTAAAAGGTACAGAAAATATATATGCTTATCAGATTAAGACTTTTTTCATCATTGCAGTTTCAGGAATGCCAATTTTGTTTAACTTTCAAGTGAACCTGAGATTCCTTAATCACCAAACAGTCATTACAGAAGAGATAAAGTTTGGCTTTGCCTAACAGCTCTGCATATCTGGTGTTTCACTGACCTGGTGACCTGCAAAATCACATACAGATTTCAGCTGCTTCTTATCTCTGAGTGAGATGGATTCAGGAGATTTTTTTCAGACAGAAACAGTAAAATCATTTCTTATCTTTCACAGGTATGAGGTGGTCAAGGAACATAAGTGGCACAGGTAAAGAGGCAGAAAGTCCCAGTGGACAATTAGACAATGCTGTGAGGACATAATTTATACTCTTAACTCAGATTTTTAACACCCATCAACTCTACCATTCATAGCTGAATATAAGACAAGGCAATATTTGTAGGGAGCAAAATTCTTTTTGCCAAACATTGTGCTGTTTGGAAAGCATCTTATTCATTTAAATTATTCCAATACTCATCATTGTACTACCTAGCCAGTTTGTAAAGTGTTATACACCAAAGACTTAATTTCTTCTTGCTTCTGAGAGTGAAGTCAGGTCTCTTGTGGTTTGCTTCACAAAATAAGACTCGAAATTAGGAGGGCACTTTTTATCTTTCCAAAGCCCTTTCACAATAGTTCAATCAGGTTTGTTAATCATAGTGTTAACAAATGCAGTATTTTCTGATTCCAGTGTGTATTGTTTAGAATACACACCCCTACACACCAAATATGTACTCTTAAACTTGTTAAATTCACAGAATACCTGTTAAATGTACAAACACCTTCCCTCCTCCATTACTTCTTTGGATATATGCAAACATGAATATATAGTCTCGGTAAGATGGTTGGAACAGCTTGTATCATGAAGTACTTGGCAAACAGAAATAAGGTCTACTCCACTGTCATGGTTAATTCCAGTTGGCAATTAAGCACCACAGAGCTGCTTGCTTAGTCTTCCCCTCCCAGTGGGATGGGGTGGGGAATCGGAAAGAGAAGTAAAACCCCTGGGTTGAGATAAGAAATGTTTAATGACTAAAATATTATAATAGCAACAATAACAACAACAGTAACAATAATTATAATACACAATATATATTATATAATTTTATTGTATGTTGTGTATAATATATTTTATGTTATGTATAATTATTAATTGTAATAACATTAAGTATATAATATATAATAGATTATTTTATACATTATATATTATTATCTGTTGTGATGATGATGATGATGATGATGATGATGAAAAAGAATATAGCAAAAATAGAGAGAGAAATAAAACCCAAGAAAAGACAAATGATGCACAATGCAATTGCTCACCACCCACTGACAAATGCACCAGCAACGATCCACTCTCCTCCCAACTCCACCCAGTTTCTATACTGACCATGACATCCTATGGTATGGAATATCCCTTTGGCTAATTCAGATCAGCTGTCCTGGCCATGCTCCCTCCCAGTTTCTCCAGCACCTCCTTGCTTGCAAAGCACAGGAAACTGAAAAACCCTTAACTTAGGATAATGTTTAGCAATAACTAAGACATCTGTGTGTTATCAACTTTATTCTCACACTAAATCCAAAACACAGCACTGTACCAGCTACTAGGAAGAAAATCAACTCTATCTCAACTGAAACAACGACATTCACTAATCAAAGTTACTTTGAGGCTGCTACCCATATTTTTCCCATGCACTGAAGACACAATCTGAGGCTTAATCCATTCTCAGTGTTGGGGTTTTTTTGGGTTTCCATTAAATTTTTCAGGCTTTTACATTGTGCTCTGAATTATTGCTATTGTATGTCTTTCATAAGAGAAAGTCAAGCTATAAGAGATGTACAGAGGGTATCTTAATCAGAAGAACCTGACAGACTTGATACAATCTCTTCATGACTCTGGACATGACTTCAGTGCAAAAAATACTGAGCCCACTACGGCAAATTGACTTTGACTGAAATCAGTGATGCACTAACAAAAGAGAGGAGTCTTTCTGAGAGGCAGAGACCTTGCTGAATCTAGATGGAAGACACTTAGGGAGACAATTTCCTTTAATGGGAAAAGAGAAGGTTGTTTCCTGCTCGTCTAAACTGAGGGCACTGAGGGTTATTCCACATAGTGTGCTAGGAGTAAAGTCAGGCTTTGAAATCAGGGGAAGAGAGAAACTGAAATTTTGCATTACTGTAGACTAGGACAACTTTTCTAGACAGGAAAAAAGAAAAGAAAAAGAAATATGATCTCTGTGACAAGAGGGAGGAAAACAGATATGATTTTCTAAAAAAAAAAAAAAAAAAAAAANGGGAAGGGAGGAAAAGCTGTGAAGAAATGGTTATCACCTCCAAAGTTTTAGCAAAACTCCCATTATTTTTCCAGGAATGCATGAACATCTTCTTATAGATGGGACTGTCTGCTTACAGAATCTGCTGTCCTGAGTTTATTCCTAACATAACCAAAAATAATGCATGGAGGTGATGATGTTTATCTTTCACAAATGGAGTCCAGGAGCTAATACTAAAGTATGATTCAGAGAGACCTCTCAGTCCCTTCCAGGATATCAGTCTATGATGTCAAACCAGACATGACCAAACTGGTCTTGTCAACAAGTTGCATTCTTGGCTTGTGTATTTATGCATGAAAACAAACTTCCACAGTGGAGAATTTTGGAAAACTTCACTTTGAGCTTTACTGAAAGTTCAACACAATAATGGAAAAGTCAATCTGATTTCTACTCCTGAGAGGTTTGTATGCATGAGGTTTGTATGTTTGAAGCTGCCTACAGACCTGAGTTAATTCTGAGATTCTTAATCACTTTGCATAAAGCAATACCTACTGCCAGGTGAAAAGTTTGAATTGGATTAAAACTGTGGTCAGCATCTTAGGGGAAAACATATTTCAAAGGCTATGTGAAACATTTTGCTCGAAAACCTACTTGCTAATGCAAAAATATAACAAGTTTCCTTAGCAACAGCATTTCCTTGTCAAAGACTTGCTTTCCTAGAACATACACATTATGGATTATTTATCCCATTAACTCTATGTAAAACAGTGCTAACAAAAAGCATTCATTACTGCTCAGTCCCTACATTTGCATATTGTTTTTTAGCTCTTGAATATGTGAACAATAACACCCTTAATGGAGGGTAGTGTAAGCTTTTATTACTGCAGTTAAGGCAGCATGTCTAAATAGAAATGAAAAATGCTAAAAACCTCTTTAAAGCACTAATGAATCTTTTCCAGAACTTCTACTAAGACTATATATTTTGCTAGTGACCCCATAAAATAACAGATTCAATTAGTATTCTGTTAGTCTTTCTAGCCATCTGAAAGCATTTCACATTATTGCTTTATCTGAAAGTTTATTTCACATTAGAGGTAAACAGTAGTTTTACATTTCTAACAATAATTAATAGATGTTGATGTTCAGCCAAATTATTTTATAGACTTGAAAATTAAATGTATTCATTCACTGTCTATGCTTTTTCCATAACGAGGGAAGCCCCGTTAGTAAATACCTAAAGAGAATTTTTCCTCAGTAAAGCAGGCATCTGGCTAGGAACCATGAAAGGCTGTCTGTGGAGCTGTTCAGAGAAAGCAGGCTTGATTTCATTTCCTTGTGACTGAGGTGTGATGTGGGCCAGCTCCCCTGCGTGCTGATTAGCTCCTGGGCACCGCTGCACAAATACAACAAGAGCAGGGCGGCACGACTGCATCCTCTGTGTCCTCACACTTTATGGTCTCATCTGGCTCCCACACAACAGTTAAAGCATTTCCAGAAACTGATAATTGAGTTTATAGTTCTAAGGACCAGGGAAAAATCACTGGCTGTGGCTTAATCTTCAGATCACTCTATATAGATACCATGATATAAGTTTCGAATGCTACTTGTTTAGATGTTATTGGAATGGTTAAAAAGGTGTAGTGATTTTACAGATGGGGAAAAAGAAATTCCATGTTTGTCTGATACAAGGACCTGGAGGTGGTTAATACAATCTCCATAAATTTTCAGATTTTTCAACAACTACACAAATTGCTTTGGGACAAAATACAGGTTTGGGACACGCCTGCACTGAAAGGGAATTTTTGAGGGAATAGTTGCTGAAAGCTACAAATAAAACTGGTTTGTATTCATGACTGAAGAACTTCCTAGCAATAAATACCTTAATAGAAAATTTCTGCTGTGCAACCTATTCTAGATAAAGAAAGAAAATCAATAGGTATATAGCACATTCCTTCTGTGAAAGCAAAGCAAATTCTTCTGAAGAGCTGAGACACCTGGTCTCCCTTCTCTAGCAGAAAACTTGCTAGAGCACAAAATTCAGTATTTGCAATAAGAGAAAATCCTAACTTTTGAAATTGTATGTTTTTTCCAGTCTGAGAGGACTATTCTAGAGTGACTGGAAAACAAACACTGTGCAGGGGAGGAAGATCCCGGGGCCACCGTGAGGATGCAGCGGGGCTGGGCAGCCCCAGGGGAGCTGGAGCTGAGGCTGCACCACGCCGGTGGGAGCCACGTCCTCACGGGCAGGGCACAGTGAGGAGGCAGGGCAGGCAGGGCAGGCAGGACCGGCCAAGAGACCAGGGGCCATCAAAGCCCATGGCGGTGAGGCAGCTCATGCCAAAACTTCATGTCCAGGGAATGGCCGGGGTCAGAAACATGTGGTCGGGCACGGGCATGGCTGCCCCGGAGCTCAGGAGAGGAACAGTGCTTGAACCTCGGCACAGCTCCCTGCAACGGTGGACCTGCCCTGCTCCTCACACCTCTTCGTCACACCCTAGCCGTGCTCCCAGCCGCCAGGCCCGAGGTTTCACGGCTGCCCCATGTCCAAGCTGGCCTTGAGCAGCTGCTCCCCTGGGAAAGGGCTGTGCTGAGGAGCCTCGCCTCAGCCGAAATACTGCTCTTGAAGTGGGGCCTTAAAGGAGATCATATACAGTCAAGAGCAAAGCAGAAAAGATATTCTGAAATCAAATAATGAGGATGTTTGTCCTGTAGTCACCTTATCGGTGTGTTTGTCTATTGGCATCACTTTTCCACCCAGTTTTTAAGAAACTAAAAAGTACTCAATATCAGCCAGCTCTAAACACCGAAGAGGGAGAAGAGCATTAAATTTGAAGGACTTGTGTGACTGCCTCCTTTGGGTCAGAGAACCTGCTTTTCAGTATTTCTTTCAATATGATGGAAAACCAAAGCAAAACATATTTTATTGAGGGAAGGAACATATTTGTTCCTTAAAATCTCCACCTTTTTCAAACAATTCTGCAGGAAATCTATATGACAAAGGCAAATACATCCAGTAACGATTTCACATTTCAGACAGGTATAAGAGGCAAAGAATCAAGTCCTGCCTTGTATAAAGTGGGGAAGATAAAGAAAAACGGCAGCAGGAAATCACTGTTGCCCAGTGTGACTAGTCAGAAGTGGAAGATGTGTATAGCTCACAGACAGCCCTAAAGAGGAGTTATCTGCTTCTTCATCAAGTCTTCAGGGAAAAAGCACTTCTGAAAGCAGCCTGCTTTTCTACTTCAACAAAAGCATCTATCCCACCAGGAGTTATCACTACATCCATCTCCACAACCTGCAAAGGGCCTACTACTGCTGCACTCAAGTTTCTAGCAGGACTGAATGCATTTATATGTGCACTGTTCACACAGGAAAAGCCATAAGAACCAGAGCCCTGATGATAAATGTATAATGTAAAGGTCTACTGCAGAGTTTGCCATGAAGACCATCCTGTGATGATCCTTACGCTTACACGTTAATCACCGTCTCTCCATTATAGCGTATGTGTGAAATATGCAAGTATGAATATACAGCAATAGTGTTCATTTGAGGACCTCCAAGCAATCACTAGAGGATTTACAAACCCCTTAAGAAGATTTCTTTGTGATGAATGCTGTGTAATGCCAATGAATTTACATTTCTTAATCTAATTTTGTTGAAAATTGAGAAGTAGTTCATGTCCACAAGCCACAGACTGAAAAATCACTAAGTAGGAAAACCTCACTCTGTTCACATTTAATGTGGAGCTTTGTTTACAAACTAATAGTAGGTAATGTGGTTATGTAAGTTTTTGCAATTCAGATCTTACCAATGTCTTCAGACCACCCTCATTCAAGCAAAACAGTTCATGCATCTTCTTCAGAGCATGGTCTGCTTCTAACAGCCAGGAGACTGGACTCAGACCTGAGCTTCTGCACCTTTCAGAATGAACAGTAAAGGACTTTCAGGGGAATCCTTTAACCACTCCACAACACAGAAAGCTGAATTCTGGTGTGTGTGTGTTGGCCCATCACTACTGAACAGATTTCCTTTTGTTTATTGTTACTTCACAAAGAAAAAGTTTCAAGGTTGTCCCCAAAGCCTTAAGTGTTGGTAACAGTTTGACTGAGATAATCAGAAAGCACAAAGGAAGAAATGAAAATCGCTCTGACATGTTGTAGTGCAAGTCTTGCTTGTGTGTAGTAAGAAGAACAGCATCTGTACCAGTCAAATCTCCATGACAAAAAAGAAAAAGAACACTGTCTCAAAAATATTCCCATTAGAATTAAAAAAAGGCAGGAAAAACAATACTTGAAGGAAAACATTAATGTCTTATTGTCTTTTTTAAGCTTTTTGGCATGATGTTCCAAATAAATTGCTGATAGAAGCATCTAAAAAAGACATCTGAAGAACAAAATATAATAGAGAATTCAGATATGCCACAAAAGTTTAGGCTCTGTGTCTTAAATTCACATGCCTGTAGTTTTATTAGATTCCACCATGGCTAGATAGCCACTACTATTTTTATTCTATTAACATAAATTAACAAAAACATATGTAGAAAAATTTACCTGCAAATGGTACTGACTTTAGATTGTGATTTGAAGCTCATAAATGTGAACTGAAATGCCTGAAAAGTCTATTGCACTGGTGATATCTATTACAACTGGCAGGAAAGTTAGTAGCTATTAATCATAATAAATATTTGAAAAGCATATACCTGGGAAACATTTTGTTTAATATAAGTTTGTATCTCCTTCAAGATAAGGAGAACCCTTGAAATAAGAAAGTCTGAACTTCCTTCAACACCAAGTCTAAAACACTCAAGCAGTTCTTTAGTGTAGCAGTTCATGAGGAAATGCTATAGTCATTTGGGACCAAGATCCATGGGAAGTGTGTTCTTGAGATGACTGTAAACCTCTTCACAGAGGGGAATGACAGGGTACAGAAAAAGTAAGAGAGAGGCAAAAAGGATTTTCTTTTCCCATGTTCTTGAATCTTGTCATGATGTATATACCTGTATTCAGCTGCAGACGTGGGCTGTCATAAACAACGTACAACAGGCTTATACAACATAGTGTATAACAATATTTCTTGCATTTGTAGTAACTGAAAATTCAGAATCTAAATTACACAAAAAGTAATTCTAAGACTGTGTACAGATTTGGCATTTTATTTAATGCTAATATTAATAACAATATTAAATATTATTCATATTAATTGTAATAATAATATAAAATAACATCAACAGTACTAATTCCTAATACTTACCTACTTTACCCGCAAAAGTTGAAATACTTAAAAAAAATAGACAACCAATAAATTACTACTCAAGAAGAGGTAAGGTATCCACATCATTTCAAATTAGCTGGTTCTCATCCAAAATCCCAGAATCAATCTTTGATAAATTTAAAATGTCAGCAGTTTTTTGCTTGGTGTTGAGAGGTTTTTTTTCGTTTTAGTTGGGTTTTTTTAAGCTGATGTGCTTATTTTGACACAGGACATGAATTCACTGAAATATTTATATCTGGAGAGGGTTGTCAGTCCCAATTTTTCTCATCTGGATTTACCATATAAACCTCTCTGCAGTTCTAAACTAATGAAGTCAAATAGTACTGCTCATGACTACACACAAGGCTGTCCCAATATTCTCTGATGCCAACACTAAGGAATAGCCAATGATGCTTTCAAACAACCTTCATGACTAATTAAATTAACTTCAGTTAATGATTTTCAAAGTACCCTAAAAAATTAAGTACCCACAACTCATTAAATACTCAATCCTAGATAAAAAGCATAGTCCTCATTCTTATAGTAGCAGATACTGGTGAATGAGCTTTGTCCTTTATCCACTGAAGTCAACAATAACATTTGAAAAGATCAGGATACGTTGGTGTCTGAGAGTCAATTGAAAAGGAGTTTTGTGGTGTGCTGCTCCTATTGCAAATTTTCTTTCTTTTCCCTTGAATGATAAGGAAAAAATGATCTGACAAAGTGATGAAAAATTGTGTAATAACATGGAAAATTTAAACTGAAGTTTAACTAATGTTCAGGACAGGATGGTTTCAAATACAGAACATTTTCAAAAATACATATTTTGTTTTATTTGATAATTGCTGCATTAAGTACTTTGATAATTCAGATGTCAGAGGAGAATTATTCCAGTGAAAGCAAAAACAGAAGGAAAGAGTGCATAAGCATCAAAGACATCAAACAGCATATATAATCAGGTCACCCAAGACATCAAACAGCATATATAATCAGGTCACCCAAAAGACAGAACACTAGCTAAAAATAAAGTTACTACACAGAAAAAAGAATCATTTTAAGGAACTTTACAACAATGACAACAAAACTTTTTATCTCCCTCAAAAGTTATGTTTTGCATTGTCCCATGTGTCATATGAATCTCAGAGTAATTCACTGTCTTGATGTTATGAAAATCAATATTTTTTGTGCAGAGTGTCTCAATGAGGTCTCTGCAGCTAATACTGCAGTATGCCAGGGTGGGGTTTGAAGGGGGTCCCAGATTAAGCCTTGGTATGTCAGAAACCTCAGCCCCTTCCAAATGGCAGATGGACAAAATGGCCATCCAAGTCTTGGTCTGCAATGGCCCCTGAGGCTGGGCTGAAAGTGATAGCAACCTCAATCCCTGTGGAGATGTGCTTCAGTCAGTGAGATAAGTCAGGAGTGAGCCAACTGCACTGCATCAGGGTGAGGAGCAGGAGATTAACTGGATGTTTGCATGGACAAGTGTCTGAACCTCAAACTGCAGAACAGGAGGCAAAGTGAAAGCCTAAATTCAACTGAGCAATGGACAAAGACTTTTGAGACTCCCAAGGCACCAGGGGCTGGAAATCTGTGACAAACAACAACAGAAGGAAAGTTTCTTCTCTGCCTGCAGATCTGCATCTGTGGCACAGGTGGAGTTTCTGAGAGTAAGTGAGGAGGAGCAAACCCTGTTGGGGTACTGCCAGACCCATCTGAGCCAGAATGAAATCTCTGCACTAACTGGAAGCAGGTAGTGATGGAAGCTGGATACTCCTTGGAGGAGAAGCACCCATCTGCCAAAAGAAGTTCCTGTCTTGTGAGGTTTACTGCACATTATGTGATCAAATCCAGGACACTGGAGAGACACTTCATCAGATGATGTGGACCTTGAATTTTGGCCCCAGTGCCAGGGTCTCTGTACCAGAGCTAGCAACATACATCCACATGAAAAGCACACTGCCCACACCAAGCACCCTGGCACCTCTCGAAAAGGCTGCTTTGTGACTGCTGTTAGTGGGAAAGGATGGGGGGAAACCAAGGTGGAAAGCTGTCTGAGTCAGGACTCAGAGGAAGTGAGACATGGCAAGTCTGTGCAGAGAGACAGAGCCTGACTCTCCTTGGGAGATGGCTCACAGGACTGAAGTGCTGCAGCAGGTGAAGGCAGGTTTTGAAGCAAGGGCAGATGGGAAAGCAAAGAGGAGACGCTGCGCTCTCCCCAGTAGAGTGGCTTCATGGCACAGAGCTTTGCCTTGCCTATGGGGGAGATTCAGGTGGTAGCTAATGGCTTCATCTCAGGAGAGAATCCCACATACCTATGCTGAGAAGCATCTGCTAAAGACTGTCTACTGAAGCAGTTGAAGAGGACAAAGGCTTCTTCCAAGAATTATAGCAAACCTGATGACTGCAGGTGCTATAATCTGTCTTAGTCTGAGGGAATCTGGAAGGCCGACTTGCATGTGGCTCCAGAAATCTAGTAGAATTCTAGAGGGTCCTGAAGGCAATCTTTGGACATGATGGATCAAAAAGCAAATTAGAGGACATGTTCTGCTGGACTGCTCTCTCGTGGCAAAGGAAGGGGATCTCATTTGTGTGGCAAAAGTGAAGGCAGACATGACTGCATGACCATGAGATGGAAAAATTTCAAATCCTGAGAGAAGAGAGGTCAACCAAGAGTACAACAGATGCCCTGGATGTCAGGAGAGACTGTTTCACCTGTGGAGGAGTCTAGGCAGGTTGTCAGGGAAGACTGCCCCTGAGGTCAAAGGAGCTGAGCAGTGATGCTTGGGGTAACATCCTCCATGCACCAGTGAGGGTTTGTCTCATGAGCAGACAACCAAGGAAACATCATCACAGGCTAGCAGTGGTAAGGATTGATGCTCTGGCTCAGCTCCATCAAAGCAAGTTAGTACCCAAAATAGGGATGTATGCACTGGGTGCTTTGAAGGAAGGGAGAGGCACTTTCCCAACAGGTACATGGGGACTGTTCTCAGAAAACCTGAGCTCAGTGGGAATTATGACTGGCCAGTGAAGGCAAGAGTAATAGTCAGGCTACCCTAGGAGTCCACTAGAGAATGAAGGAAGACTGGAAAATATGACACTGCTGTGTCCTGGGGAAAGAACTCTGTGACATAGGCCATAGGAAAGATGAAGGTACTGCTTGGGCCTGAGTCTCATTTTGGAGCCATAAGACTTGTTCTTAAACTTGTCAGGGCCCAAAGTGTAGTGACAGAGCTGGTGGGAGTGAAATATTAGTCCCTTGAGAACTTGAGAAGGCTCAAAGTTGGAGAGCACTGTAACAAACTGGACCTCCCGGTCCATGGGAGCAGCTGGAGATGCACCCAAAGGCACTGAAGAAGTTACAATGAATGGCTTCACGACACCATTCTTTACTAGCTTGGGAAGGTCCTGGTGGCTGAAGTGGTTCCTGGGGACAGGGAAATGATGGCAAGACTCAGTATCTCTCTTCCAGAAGGGCTAGAAGAAGGGTGGGAAACTCCCAGCTGGTCAGCTTCACTTTCAGTCCCAGAAAAGTGATGGAGTAAATCTTTCTGGACACCAGCACATGGAGAACCACAAGAGATGTAGGAACAGTCTGCAGGAATTATCATGACCAAATTGTGGCACACCAGCCACATTCGTTTCTGTGCTCATGAGATGCTTGGGCACATGGAGGAAAAGGAGACAGAAGAGGGAGTGGGCTGTCCCTGGAGGGGACAGGGACACAAGTTGCTAAATGGTGCACTGAAACTAGTCAGCTAATCAACCTGTCTGAAATGGGCAGACATTCGAAAAAGGTAATCCAAAAAGGATCTATATAGATCCAGGCTGCTCTGTTAGCACAAGGTGGACATAAGCAAACACTGAAGAAGACATGACATTTCTCACATCATTCAGATCAAGCAGATAAGACTCCCTGAGAGAAAGGACATACAAGCTCAGGCACAGAGCTTTATTAACACTGCTGTATATGGTTTATCCCTTGGAGCGAGTCTACACCTTAAAGCCTTCATGTAGGCAGAAGTCCCACCTAATTTTTCTTTCTCTGTTGAAAGCCAGGAAAACACTAAATGCTTCCTGAAGAAAACATGTAAGCTTGTTTTTGGCAACCTCTTCTCCAGGCTGCTCTAGACCTGCCTAATTCTTATTGGTCCTATGCAGCTCAGTTTTTTCACCCAGTGGATGTTACATTGATAACTTTTGCCTGAAGGTGTAATTCAACCCTTGGGTTGGTTCTCACACCACCTTTAGTAAAGTGCAGTGGCCCATTCACCCAGCTCTTTGGAAATGTATGCACAAAATTTATGTACTTTCTGTTTCTCTTTGAAAATCCTACTCAACCTACACTTAAGCATATACATTAGAAACGCACAACCACAAAGTCCAAGAAGCACAGGTGATAGTATGGTGGTGCAATTCATCCCCCCCCTCCTGAGCCACATACCAACCTGGGAAGGTAAGTAAACATGGCAGTAAACATAGCATTAAGGCTCTGTTGGTGACTAGCCTGGTTCTGCCCTCCCTATCACTTGGGAACGGTTACAACAGCCCATCACCTCTTAACAGCCAGGTACACTTGTACACGGGATGTGGTCAAGGGAGAACAATAACAGAATTGTACACCCATCAAGCTCTTGCACACCTGGTGGAAAACACCAGAATACTTCATTGTTCAAGCTGGGCCAGAGTGAAAAGTGCCTGACAAAAGTCAACTATCTTGGACCCTATAGATTGCGACCCCAAATGAGACCCTTTGAGCTCTCCTGGGCCGCAGCAGGCCTGTGACCAGCATCTCCCCTGGGTTGGGATGCCTCTCAGGTATCAACTCCTCGAGGTATCATCCACCGTTACAGCTGATGGAAAGCCAGGACAAAGTCAATCGGCTCGAGTCTCAATTATTGCCCATTGAGGAATGGCGATGCATTGTGAGTATTTGCTCTAAACTCAAGAATAGGGAAATTTTAACTTTGAGATAGGTTCTCTTTCACCCACTCTCTCTGTGTACCAATGTGTTTGGGTATACACAGTTATTTTCACAAGTGTGGGTACATACCTATTCCACTGGTTCCAAATATTTTTGTCTGTCTCTGTGTTTGTACATCTTGGGTTTGTGATTGTACATGTATATAGAGAGAGAATTAAAGTACCATATAATAAGTTAGTGTGAATCCTGTCATCTTCGAATCTATAGTTAAGTCATAACATATTTTACTGAATTATTTTGTAAATTTTTAAATTGGTTAATGATTAAGAGATGCTAGTCATTAATAAATCATGATTTGCTGCTAAATTATTACTGTGTTAATATTTTCATCCATGACAGATAGGTGCCTATATCAGGCACAAATTGGAGGGTTTCAATAGTGGGGAGGTGTAGGACTCCCATCTGTGGAAGGTGGTCAGTCATGACTGCTTCTGGCTGGCTCAGAAACAGATGAAGACAGCTCATCACTTGACAAAACTTCACCCAGTCAGAGAAGCACTAATGCTCACATATATTTAAGAAAGAGGGGAAACCACAGGAGGCAGGAGTCACCAAAGGAGAGATGTGAGGAGCTATGTTTATGTTTACAGAAAAGGGATGAGAAAGCAAAGGGGACATGAGGAAGGGACATTATTGGGAACAGGGCTGTATGCACATTCTCAGAAGGTAGTTCTCTGTGTCAGAGACAGGTACACCCCTGAGGTACCTCACCCTACCTGGGGTTAGGTGTTAGGGTTAGGTGTGCAGCTAGGGGAATGATAACCCTGAGCCCATGAAGGACCCATGCCAAGGCAGTGACAATCTTGAGGAACTGTGACCCATGGAGGCTCCACATCATGGAGGAACACCAGTGAGAACCTATGACCCATGCAAGACCCATGCACAAGCAGGGGATTGAAGAAGAAAGGAGCAGAAGAAACAAGCAAGTAAGAAACAAGGAGCTGCAGAAAGGAGTTGCCACCTTACTGAAGGGGTTAGGAAGGTCTGAGAGTAACAAGCATTGATGGCAAGGGATGTTGAGACTAAGTGTGGGAAAAGCGGTGTTTGAAGTTGAGTATGTGAAGGAAAAGGAAAGATGTTTTTATGTTTGTTTAATTATATCTTTTTTTTTCCCAATAATTAAGATTTTATGTTACTTGACAATAAAGTAATTTAAAGTGAAACTTCCAGAGCTCAGACTTTTGCCCACAACAGCGTGACATGAAATATTCCTTCACTTGCACTTGTATGATTGTGTTTTTCAGGTTCTTCTCTCTTTAAGTCTCCTCAGCTTGCCATTGCTGTCTTCTGGAAGTGTTTGATCATTTCATCGCTGTCAGTCTTAAAAAATTCAGTAGTTTATGCTGTCTTTGTGAACACTTTTTTTTTTTTTCCAGTTTGGAACAGGAATGTCTTGTTAAGGTTTTTGGAAGGAAGAAGCTCACTGAACACTAACTAATATGTAAGATTGATTTAGGCACTGGAAGTTTTAAAATCTTCAAAAGACTCCTAGGCAGTGGTGTGCATCCATTACTTCTATCTGTCCATCACAGCAAGTGAGTTGGAAGCATCCTTTCGGAGAAGGTGGTATATTGGTGGATATTTTTCAGTTTGAATGTCACTGATGCTATCAGGATGTTAACCTTAGTACTTGACAGAGTTTCAATAGAAAGCAATATATATCTCCAAGCAATGATTTTATTTGTACAAAATAAGCAATTTTTTCTGTACAAAATTACAACAGGTACATTTCAAAGACTGAGACTTCCCGGAAATGTTAATGGAATAGAATGATGATACAAGGACACATACCAGTTGTCAAAGGGAATACAAGTGATTTGTGCTGTATCTGCAGCTCTTGGTAAATTTGGGAGTGATAGAAAGTCCAACTGCATTAAGTGATGCTAAAACACATCCCAGCAGAGAGTCCTTGCTCCTGAGCTCCTTGCAACCCAAATAGATAAGACAAGACAAGAAAATCTTTTTGCAGCTATTTTACAGATGACAACTGAAAACCAGAGATTCAGGCCTCTATGCAAACTTCTTATCTGTTACAGGGCTTAAGGGACTTAGGTTCATTCTGATTTCAAAAGACTCCAATTTGAATCCTAAAACTCACTACAACTTAACTGTGATTTCACACATCTTCCAGAACTGAAAGTCCAGAGAGCTTGTCAGAGAGTTTAAATTCAGTATTTAAAAAAAAAAAAAAAAAAAGAAAAGAAAAAAAAAAAGATATTTTACCATTTTCAATTCAGATTAATTTTTTTCTAGATTTGACATGAAATAATATATATATAAAAATAAAACATTGTTAAGCATTCAAGAAAACATTTTGTAGTCATGTTTCAGTCTGAGCTCTATTCGTGGGCATTTATAAAGGCAAATCATATGATATTCAGCATATCTTTTCAGCTTATCTGTATAAAAGACTGTATGTCTGAAATGCTTTAAAATGGCAATACCGAGCTGAACTTTATTTATATGCTACCAGAAATCTGCTACTGATGTAGTCAAAATCTCACAGCAAATCTGTAAGAGAATCAGAAACTGAATCCAGAGTTCCGTTTAAGTGAAGCAGCAGCATCAGAGCTGCATGTTGGGCTAGTGAGAAGTGCTCTGTAATGATGTTACTGCCTCTCACGTTAATACTAAAGGAAAGCAAAAAAAGATAGTATTCAATAAACTATCCTAGGTTAGAACTATCCATTCTCTGAAGGAACTTCTATCTTCTAGCAACTGCTGGGTTTAAGTTCCCTTAAGTCAGAGGTCATACTCTAAACAATTTTTAATAGACAATGAAAGATTTCTCTTCCATGATTTTATCTATCCTGCTCTTGATTCCATCTATAGCTTCACCTTCACACTTCATAGTGGAGAAGAGCTACAGAATTTTGTACTTCATTGTATAAGTAGAACACTTAACATTTATTTGCCTTAAACCAGCTGCTTAAGTAACTACTGCATTTCTGGTATGTGTTGTAAATCGGTACAAATTGCTGACAGTTTTTGATCATTTCTTCTCAGTTAAATTGTTAACTGTGATGTTCAAACATGCCTCCATTAGATTTTTTTCTCTTAACAGAAGAATAAGGAAAGATATTGGGCACTGTCCAGATAAGTCCTCAGGGAAAGTGTATTACAAAGATGAAAAATACGAAAGTATGTTGTCTCCTCAACAACATGCTGCAAAAGTCTCTGATGGATTTTGTAAAAAACAGAAGAGAATACATCTGCATGTTTATATTATTCTAATGGTTGGTAGTTTAAGTTTGTTCTTTGGTGCTCCATCTATCTAAAAATGGTTACATCTCTGAGCACAAGGTCTGGTAGAACTACAACTTCCAGAGGTTTTGTTTTATCTGTGAAAGTTTAGTCCAATTATTTTGAGTACAATCCCTCACAGAGTTTTAACTGTGCTTGTAACTATGTGATGGGGATATACAGTATATCTCTATATGGCTTGTGCAGAGAATATAAAGATTTGAGAAGTTCTGTGCAGTTATAGGATGATTAAGAACACAGTTTTTGTAATGTTCCTGATGGGTCTTCCTGTTTCCAGTGCTGCTCTCACTGCTTTCCTATTACTAATGGTCTGTATATTACTTAATCATTTTATATTGCCCTGGGAAAGCACATTTTTTCCAGTGCTGGCTAAATACTTGAAAAAATCAGGTGTTTAGGTGAAAGTTATGCTCTTTGCTGCATTCTCTATTCTCTGTTTTATTTTCTCGATACTCTATGTATTTTCCCTATTTTTAGAATTACATGTTGTTAATGAAAAAAGAACATAGTCTCTTGAGCACACTAAAAAATATAAAGCTTTGGTAAAAGTTACAAGAAGAAGAAAATTCATTGTTTTGTGTTGCTAGTTTAAGTTAACAAGACAATATTCATATGTTAGGAGCCTGTCATGCTAATAACTGGATATCTTTCTTCAGCAGTACTAAGGATTTGGAGATAACTGTAAACTTGGAAATCAAAATGTGCACACAGTAAAAGCATGTGACATCCACAGTAAATATAGTTCAAAAACCATGTGACATCCACAGTGAATATCGTTCAATTGACATAAGAAGAAAAAGCAAGGGCACTCAATTCCCCACTTTGTGCTAAAGCTTTCAACCTTTTTTATAATTGTGAATAACAGTGAAAACAAGGACTTCTGAATATTGGGGTTATTTATTTACAAATGTTTGCAAAGATCTACCTTCTCAAGAACCTACACCTTCCAAAAGTCTGCAGTTTTAGCATGTCTTAATACACAATTCAGCAACTACACACACTCCATCAACTAATATCCCAGATTAGCACAAACTGACAGCTCCATCTTTTTACGATTTATGTTTGCCCTCTCAAGTACATCCATTTCATTTTCAAAGCACAGGGTTTTGAATTGTTCTCTCAAGGACAAATTCAGAACGGTCATCTGTGAATTCAAAAAACAACAAAAGCCAACAGCAGTCACCACATGCAGATGTGACCGCTAGGTGACAAGAGTGGGAAAAAATCACCCATGATAAAGTCTTCATTACAGTGCCAGGTACTTTTTTGGAATGCTAATCCATTGCTTTAAATTGAGATACTCAGAGTAAGATGGAACAGAACACGGAAAAGGGGGACTTCTTGGGGACTTCACTGCTACCACAGCACAATGGTGTCACACTCCCCCCTCCTCCTGAGGGAGAGTAGAGTGCAAGGAGGAGAACATGGATCAACGTATTGAAATGAAGATTTGCTCAAGAACCATCTTTGTGGAAACATAAATGGACAGAGCCAAGGATTCACAACACCATTTGAAATCAACCAGGATACAGTCCTCCTTCCAGCAAATTATGAATTATTCCAACAGTTCGTTACAAAATTCCACTGGTGTAAATTTGCTGACTGCTGATACAGACCATTACTTCATTCCACTTCTTTTCTGGTTAGGTTTTTTTTTTTTTTTCCTTCTTAAAATGACAAAACTTTTTTGTGAATAACACATTAGAATAATATTTGAACCGCAAGGATGTTAAAGCCTAAATTTAAAACTGATACATAGGCAGTCTACTACTAGGAGTCTTCCTTTTGACTTCAGGTTTAAATCCACATTAATTACACTTAAATGAGTAACTGCTTCTAGAATTACACCAGTGGAAGATTTTGCTCTAATCTTTGTCATATTTTGACTGAAAAAGCATAGTCCTGAATGTAAATATTAAATATTAATACTGAATTTAAATATACATGAATGGAACTGCTTCCACATAATCATATTATGAGTCTAATTTAAGATTTCATTTTAACAGATTAAGCCAAAAAGAGTGGGACTGTTTCACAGTACCATTAATCTCAAAATGTTAGTAGTTGAATTTAATTGTCTGCATTAAAATTGCAGGCTGACTTTCTATTTTTGTCTTTCAACGCAATTGGATATTTTCCCTGCATTTCAAATGCCAAAACCTATTTACATAGCATTGTGGGGCATAACCTTACATTCATGTGATATCTATATTAAGTTTCATGAGACATTCCCAAAGAAATAGTTTTCGGCACTGAAATTGAGAGATTTGAAACTGTAGAGATAGGAGAAAGAAAGGAACAAAGATTTCAGTTGTCATTAAAGTGAATGGAAAATTTGAATTTAAATCAAGAGATGGCTCAACACTGGGTCTCAAGCTTATCACAAGACCTCAGATCACATGGATAGACAGAATGGAAACTGTAGAGAGCTAAATGTGGAATTTGAAGCATGAGGAAGTAAGACAAAGGTGTCTGATGCTCACTTTCTGACAGGGTGAAGAAAAGCAGACTTGGTAGAAAAATATAACAGTGGCTTAGATTAACAGTTACAGATGGGATACAGCAAGGTTCTAGTAACAAAAATCTTGTCACCTTGGGCTGCTAAAACCACCTAAAGTCTGTCTGTCTACAAGATTGTCCATTTTTGCATTCCGTGTTTATGAGTTGGTCTGATAAAGTTATATACTCTTCTAGCAAATCATGTCTCGTTTCCTCAGGCCATCCAGCCTTCAGGATCTGATATATTGAGAGATGAGGATGGAAACTAAAAGTCCAAAGGGATGAAAGAAGGAGCATGAAATGTTAGTAGACTGGTACTGATACAATACCACCTACTTCAGCATGAATGTTGCTGCTGACTAGGATCATCATAATTGATCCATAAAAAAAAGAGAGGAGGGGTGAATGCAAGAAGAGAGAAGTGAGGAAAAAAATACATTCCTTACAAGGCATGATAGACAATAAGTTTGTGGAACATAAAAATATCAAGTATTTTTTGACTACTAGCTGTCAATGAAAACCTGACCTGCCTATATTGTCAGATAATTGATTTATTTTCTTTACATATTTCTATAAAATTTTCATTTTTCCCATGCTAGCACAATGACTGCAAATTGTAGTTTATTAAAAATCCTACAAATAAAAAATATAATGAATCTTTAACAACTGTTTTCTCTCTGAAGATGATCAAACTGAGTTTACCAGGCAGAAAAATATTAAAAATTCAAGTAAGAAATTAAATCTCAATAAATTAAGAAAACAAATCAAAATGGAGTGTCTTAGCCTCTTGTTCTCAGCCATAAAATTGATCAGTGGACCAAGTTTGTGATATAAATGGTAATTTTTGTTTTTTCATTCTGGGGTTTTTTTTTGACTCATATCTTCTTTTCAGTAGCTTATCAGTTCCCACACTGCTAAGCAAAGGGGAAACATGTCTACAAACATCCTGTCTGTTGTTCTGGTTTGTCTCATATTTCTTATGAATGGAAGGCATTGGGGAGGTGGGGGGGAACAAGGGAGAGAAAAGGCACCATTCAAACCTGGATCCTTCTTCAGCATGGACTCAGACTGAATCTGCAGATGTGCTGCCTATGATCTTTTTCTCTATACTCCACTGCTAGAGAAGAATTGCCCTATATCTGACACCAGATAGCTTTAGAAAAGTCTTTTTTGGTGGATTTGTTTCTGTTATTTTAAAGCATAACATCACAAAGACATAGTACATACATTCTGTGGTATATGAGAGGATCGTGGATGAAAGTATTTCATACAGTTATGATTTAATAACAGTTTAAGATTTATTCATGGTGTGAGGTAGATCAGAGGTTGAATTTTAGCAACACTTAATGATTGATCAATTTAAAGATTAACTAGGTGATTTGGTAGAATTTATTATTATTATTAAAATAATGACTTAATTACAGATTTGAGAATGACAAGATTCACATTAACTTACTACAAGGTATTCTAAATCAAAGTGTATATATATATGTGTGTGTGTATAAACACAAAACATACACACATGCATCATCAGTGCAGAAATATTTGGATATCCAGTGAAATATATAGACATCCTCCCTCATGAAGGCAAATGTGCATATTCAAGCACATAGAGAGGAAAAGAGATGGATGGCAGAGGCTAGGCGATAGTTAAAATTTCCCTCTTGTCGACTTTGGAGCAAATGCTTAACAATGCATCAGTATTTCTCAACAGTCAATAGAGATTTGAGAAGTCTGACTTCACCCTGGCTTTCCATCAGCTTTGTGGGCAGATAATCTTCAAACTTTGAGAACTCTGAGCCTGAGAGGTGTCCCAGCTCAGGGATGATGCTGATCACAGCCCGCTGTGATCCAGAAGAACTCAAAGGGTCTCAGTTAAGGTTACTATTTATAGGGTCCAAGATAATTGACTTTCATCAGGCAGTTATCCATTTCAATTTAACTCAGATGACAGAATATTTTGGTACTTTCTACCAGTTGTGCAGGCCCAGAACTTGCCAGATCTTGGAGTTCTGGTATCACCATTGGTATGGTATCACCATCTGGTATCATCTTTGGGCCACAACCAAGTACAGATGTACTAGGCTGTCAGGAAGAATTTCTTGTTCTTACTGTTCTTTAAACGGTAAGAGAAAGGGGCAAAAACTAGGTGGGTTAAGAGATGCCTTAACACCTTTCCAAGGCCATTTGAGTTGGCATGTGGTCCGTTACCAAGCAACAGGGGATATCAGAATCAGGAGCATTAGGGGAGTGCCTTTATGCTCTGGTTCTCTACCTTTCTCTATTCATTTTGGGTTGGCACACGACCCAGGTGGAGGAAAATTACACTGAGTACCAAGCAGCCTAAGAAAGGGGAGGGTTATACCACCACAGAGATAAACCAACATTCAAGAAATATCAGCACTGCTTATCTGAACATTAATATTTTGCCAGAACAACCAAGAATGATGTCTTGATTTCATGTACTCTTGAGTGCTCTGAAAGCCCATAACCCCACGCCAGAGCACAGCAACTGCTCAACTCAGGAATAGAACTAGGGGGAAAAGGACTCACCTGCCTTATCAGGTAGGTACCATAACACGAAAAATGTCAAGGATCATCCAGTAGAGGAGACAGCATCTTCTACTACATGGGTAAAGAAGGAATCATCTTAAAGCTGGTACCGCTACCAAATACAACATTACTGAGTAAGAAAGAGAATAACTGAGAACTGATGCATTTTATAGCAATATCCCATTGACTCCCAATAACTTGGCCAGAATGCTTTAATCAAGGTGCAGAGAAGCATGTTGTGTCAAAGCTGCCGTTTCAGCCCATTTCAGAGAATCACAGAATTATCTAGGTTGGAAAAGACCTTGAAGATCACCTAGTTCAACTGTTAACCTAACACTGACTGTTCTTGACTACACCATATCCCTAAGCGCTATGTCGACCTGACTCTTAAACACCTCCAGGGATGGGGAATCCACCACCTCCCTGGGCA
>ML998050.1:163859-174666 GCA_010365825.1 Otus sunia
TTCCTTCCTTCCTTCCTTCCTTCCTTCCTTCCTTCCTTCCTTCCTTCCTTCCTTCCTTCCTTCCTCTCTTTCCCTTTTTGTCAATCATGCTATAATATATATTTAATTTAACCCAACATAATGCATTAGGTTTCTCTCAGGACGAAGTAACATAAAAACCAAATGTCAGGCTAAGTTCAAATATTGCCTTACCTCTTTTTTTCTCTAAGTACAGCTGGGGCTCCTGACAGGTTTCTGTCTGAATAGCAATGCTGCACAGTGAAGTATCTCATTACCCACCCAGCAGGTATGCTGTTGCCAGTGGTAGCACCAACTTCTTCATATCGACCTGCTTGTAGTCACAGTTTCCTATAGTGCCACTTTTGGTTCTGAATCTATGGTTGAGTAAAACAAATATAAACACTTCAATAGTAATTTTTCCAAACCTAGACAACTCTGAAAAATCTTCAGCTGCATTTTTTAAACTATTTTCTGTATAGTCATCTAACAAAAAACACTTCATTCTTTTCACATGATCAATGTTGAGGGCAGTCATTAGACAGGCACTCAATGTACAATTAAGGAATTGTCTACTTTAGAACAACTAAGAGTACAAATACCTTATAAGCTGTTGTCAACATAAAGTGCAACTTCTTAAAAAAAGTAGGGTAATTAAAGCATGTACCACAGTAATTATACTTTAAAAATGTCAACTCCAACTTAAATATAAAAACATTTACAGTACGTAAAAATATTTAGAAAATTTAGATCTACCAGGATGCATTATTTTAAATGCCATAAACAATGGCATTAAGAACACAATTTTATGCTATCATGCATGAAAACCATCAAGGTCATAGAAATGGCTGGTTTACTACAGTTCTGCAAGTCTAGTGTGTCCCAGAACAAGCACAAGAAATAGGGAATATTCCTCATGACACAGTATACAGTTCAGTCTCTTTTCTGACTACGTAACTTTGTTCACATGCTGAGGTAACTGATATGAATCTGTTGAAGTCAATGCATTTGTATTGCCTATATATTCTTATATTTATTCCTATACTACTTTTACATATATATTTCAATTCATTATTAGTGATGACTAAATAATATTTTCACATTTACAATTTACAAGATATTACTATGATGATCACTTTTATCTTTATTACTGTGTATTATCATCCCTATATGTTATAGATATCATCTTAATATGCCATGTTAGTGTTATTCCTATAACTTACACTGTTTATGTTAGAAGATCACTTGCGAGGTTACAGACAATGCACTAAGACGCTGCAGCTCCTGTCTCCCCTCCCCTTGCAGGGCAGCAGCTTGCTCTGCCTCTTCCTGACACACAGCCTCACCACCAGTGTCAGAGCTGATTAGCCCATTTTTCCCTCTAGAATCCCAAATATCTGCCAAATTCCCTCAAAAGGGGAAGGAATTTCCAGTTGAGTGGTTGAATGCATGCCTACACAAAGTGCGTCATAGATTTCTGATCTTTTCCCTTGTCACTCAAATGGTGTCAAACATATTTCAAACCAGTCACATCAGGAGTATAACAACCCCACTACCCCAATTAAGAGAATAACAAATGACAGGGAAATCATCCAGGCCCTCCCTTTGCATACCAAGCTATACCTATGTGGTGTGTGTTAGGAAACACACCCACTGAAATAAGCCATGGGATTCATGATTGGTTTAAACAGATTAAACATCATTACATCAAATATCATTAATTCCTGCTAAAAAAAAAAGAGTGAAAGAGCAGGTCCTAAAATGTGATAGAAAGAGTAAAGTGTCAAAAGTTACTTTTGTTTTCATAATTAAACTTCATATGTTTGGAAAATGTTTTAGATAAACTTTACACAATGTAATTTTTTTACTGTTTTTACTAAATTTCCAAGCATTTTTTTGCCCCAAGTCCTTATAACTTAAACGGGGAGCAACAACTGCCAGCACCTATCACATGGCTGCCTACGCCACTTCTGTTTTCTGGGTGTTGTGGCACTGCTAAGAGGTACTCTCAGAGGTACCAAAATTCAAGTGTTGATTCTTGAAGGAAGCTCCATCTATTTTAAAAACAGTCCATTACTGCAGTGGGAGAGAAAATGTTAGGGTTTAGGATTATGTTTTAAAAATCTCTAGGGAAAGGTTAAGCAGGGACTGCGATGAAGACACACAAAGTCTGTACGTATGTGCACAGCAGCTAACACAACATTCTGCTGGAGCAGTCAGAGGCCCATGGGACTCGGTTTTACTCGGTGGCACAGCACAAGTCCCCTGGAGCCCGCTTCTGCCTCCTGCAGCCTGGCACCCCTGCTCTCGGGTAGGGGAAGGACACCGTGTGTAAAGCTCTGGTGTGCTTCCCAGAGAGGAAAGCTGTCCAGCCAGGAGCAGGACTGGTGGGCCAGGGAGGCAGCGGAGGTGAGATCTGTGGGCAGGGGGTGTGACTGCTGGACGTCCCCCCTCTGCCCGATGCCCACCGGGCGCCTGCTGGCGGCAGCTGTAAGACCATCATTTCCTTCCCCTTCCAAGCCCTGGCTGCAGGCGGATGGGCTGAACTCCAATTAGATGGGCAGCACGAGCAGCACCAGCTACTGCTGGTGCCTTAGGTCTTCCTCCCACTGAAACAACTCTGTTCTCTGCCTTATGCAAGACACTCACCAAAAGCAAAGAACAAAAACATTAAAAAAGGTTGCAGGGGTTTCCTTATGTTGTTCGCTGCGGCTGTAGCTGCCTGTTTGACATCGGTAGCCAAGATTCACACTCTGGTGTTCCTCTGAATTTGTTCTGATGGGTGACACCCCAGGGGCTTTACCCAGAGCAGGATGGCGACAGGCTGCGATCATGCCAGCATATTCCTCTGACTCAGAGCTGGCTGATGAACACAAGGAATATGAAGATCCAGTGGGACTAAAATGCTGTAAAAAGATTCATAGCCAATAGTGTCCTTCATGAATTTTTGTTTATCATTATGCTCGGTGTTCTGAGGTTAAAGAGAGGTGGCTTTTACTCAAGACAAGGAACATGAAAAATGAGCTATTTGTATATTTTGTGTTAGCACATCTGCGCTCAGGTTGCACAATCATATCTTACAGGGCAGTAGTTTCTTAATGGAAATCAGTGAATTGGCATTGGATTCAATATGGTTTTACACTGAAGAGGTTTGACATGTTAGATATGACATTTATGGAGAAGGTACATAGTAATTCTGGAGCCAATCTACCAGCTGAAAAAGAGGCTCTTCTATCTCTCTCCCCCTCCTCCTGCCACACACACACCCCTTGCACTGATATTGGTAGCCTTCAGATCATTTGCTGATCTACATCAACCAATAAAACTCCCTCTAAATTAACAAACAAAAGCAAAAATTAGGGGAAAGCAGCTGGTTCACCTCAGTAAAAAATTAAATGACAAGAAGGAGAGATAGGAAGAGAAGAAACCATGAGATTGGATCAGAGAAGAGGGGGAAAAAGGAATGGGACCTTTCAGAAGTTGTAACCTGTCAGATGTGCTCAGGCATAACAAGTATCTTCAACCTAAGTTAGATCTTTAAATTGCTGCTAAAGGTGACAAGCTCATTTTAAGGAGAAGCAACACACATTCTTTGAGTTATGCCTCCTTCAGTGAAGAAGCCTGGGAGGCTCCTTTGAGGACAATATCTGTTATAGAAGGAAGACATTAATCTATCTGTTTATCTGTACAGTAACATGTTTCTAGCTGCCAACTGGCTGCAGCAACGACCATGGGGCTCAGGTGTTCAAATCCAGGGTGGACTGTCACTGGCTGAAAACTGTTCATGCCTCTTGGTTGGTAGCTGTGGCAATAAAATGTGAAACTCATGCTCAAGGACAAAGTTAAAATCCAGAGGAGACAAATGGGCTCAACACACAGTCAGTGTCAACCTTAGCCAGGAAGGCAGACGAGGTAGATGGGTAGAGCTGTCTCCTCAGCACGCTGCAGAAAAGGAGTGAGCAAGTCTTGTATATTGTTCATTGCTCTTAGCAGAGAACTCCAGAGAACTGTGCTTGCTCCTCAGTATTTGCAATAAAGAACCCACTTTCTTTGTGGTGTACAGGTGCAGGCTGATCAGCTTCAGTTGTTAGACCCAGCTCTGAGGACTGAACATCCAGTTTTAGCAGTTAAATCTAGGTGCTTCAGAATCTACATGTGAAGAGTTTTCTTGGCTGCTCTCAGCCAGAAAGAAATCTTGAAAACAGGAAAATAAGATTAAAAAGCCTTCAAAAACCTTACTTCTAGTGCAAAGAGTATAATTTTCAGTGATCCTTGGTTTCTGTCAGCTTCCAGTAATTCCTGAAAGAATACGAAGGATGTGTGGGCAGAAGAGCAAATGCAGAAAAATGAATGGGGTTCAGATCCTCAATGATTCTTTGTGCAAGAATGTAGCCACTTCCATTTAAGCCATTGAGTTAAAAACAAATTAAATGATTTATCTCCACTCAGCAGATTATTCAGCTATGAGTTTCTTTCCAGGGGATGCTATGGTGCAGATGTTAAAGTGATTCAGAAGATAACTAGTAAAATACACAGGAAATATTGCCTCAGGTATTATTGGACACAACATACCATTCCTCGCTCAGGACAACTGTGAGACTGAAGTTCCTGGCAGATGGGAAAATGCAGTGCAGGGGGTGGGGAGTATATTACTATATGTTCTCTTTATTCATTTCTTCTTCCCTGGGCACCTCCAACTGGCCGTGTCAGAGATGCTGGACTAGACTGCGTGGTGCTCTGGGCTGACATAAGACAGCCAGTCTTATACCTTAGAGACCAATTGATGGGATGGTTATTGTAATATAGCTAAGGAAATGTCATTTCTATCCAAGTATGCTGAGATCAGGGGAATTAAGACTGACTATGAAACAGAAGAAAAACCTGTTTCATCTGAGGAATGGTTAGGTCATTTTGCTGCAATCAGAGGTAACAAGGTAAGTGGAGATTAATTGAATTTTTTGGTAAG
Source organism: Otus sunia (assembly GCA_010365825.1). Lineage (NCBI taxonomy): Eukaryota > Metazoa > Chordata > Aves > Strigiformes > Strigidae > Otus > Otus sunia. Next base: position 168,823 of record ML998050.1, read on the forward strand.
AATAAGGTGGACACACTCATATTTATTTTGCACTCTTAAATGCTATCATTCTCATGCTAATAATTGGAGATGAGAAACTTGATTGAGCATTTTCAGTAAGGGGTTTTCTCTCTGGGTCTCTGCGAAGTACTATGGAGATATGCAGTTCCTTCTGGACTGTAAGAAGTGAGTTTACATGACATGTGGCAATTGAGGCACAGACTCTCCACTGAAGGGCAGAAGGAAAGACCCTTTATTATTACAATAGTACATACTTATGCTGTGGTTAAAGCTCTTACCTCATAATTAGCAAATCAGCAATTAGACAGCTATCCACCTTTTCTCCTATCAGCATAAGACCACTCTAACACGTGCTGCGCAGACCAATCACCTTCTTGTTCACGCGCTGTTCACACGGCGGTAACTTCTCACAGTTCAGTACTTTTCCACAGTTCAGGGTTGCAGCTGTCCGTTGTTTTTCCCTGACACCTTGTCACAACTCGACAGTTTCTTATCTTTCTCCCAAGGCCAGTTTCTCATCAAAGCCTTGCTAGTTCTCAGGGACTGCACAGAGCTGACAGACAGATGTTGACTTACTTCTCTCCCACAATGAGGCATCAGGTAACTGATATCTAGAATGCAGCAGCTTTTTAATTCTATGTGACCACTTGGTTTTAAGGAACTGTGTGGCCTGAGATACCATTTCTACACTATTTACCAAGTAAATATACCTTTTCAGTACCTGAAGCTTTCTGGTGACAATACAGCCCTGCTGATAAGAACGATTACTTCCTTCACTGCAGTCGAAGCTAATGTGGATGAACATTCAACATGTATGGTAATAAAAGCAGACACAGGATGTATTGTCTTAAACAGTCAATAGTGAAGGCTTCGATATGTTCAGCTCTTTCTGTGCTTCTATTCACATCTTATGCAACTTAATGAGAATTTTTTTCTTTACCAGGAGTTCATTATTTTTAGGTCTTCAGACACATTCAATTCATTCTAAACGTACTTGAGTTCTTCCCCTTGATGAAGAAAATCTTGTATAATGGCTTTTCTGATGCACAGTCAGCATTTTAAAATCCCCTAATTTCTTTGTCTTTCCTGATTTTATTGCACACTGTTAGAAGCTGGATGGGAATGGTCTGCTTTGTCTTAGAAACTGTATCTTCCAGTTTAAGTAGCATGCTATTATCAGCAAAACCACAGTCATGAAAATCATTGTCTCCCAAAGCACTACTTTTCTTCATCCTACCTACCTGCAGCTTCTCTACCCAACTTGAACTACTACTGGAAGTCACAAAGAGAACTCGTATTTCTTCATCAAATTTAATTTACACTTTTAAATTGAAAGGGTAACCTGGGAGGAACACAGAGATATTGTCTGAGGATGCAGGGTTGACTTTAGGAAAGCCAAAGGCCAAGTGGAATTGAATCTGGCCAGGGATGTCAAAGACAACAAGAAGGATCTCCATAAGTACATGGGTGAGAAGACTAGGGAAACTGAGGGCCCATTGCTGAACAAGGTGGGGGATCTGCTTACACAAGAAGTGAAAAATGCTGAGGTACAAAATAACTTCTTTGATAGTGAAAATGGATGACACAGACACTGCATGAATAAAAAAATTCTCCAAAGAAGAATATAGTCTGAAGTGTTCATAAGGTCTTTATGGGTTTTTCTCTTTTATTTCTGTAAAGCAAATGGAGTTTCATTTTACTCTACAGTGCTAGGAGGTAGGAAATATCTTTGCAGACAATACTGTAATTCCGTAGAAAGTCCATGTTTACTAGCTGTTAATGGAACTTGCAAAGACATCTTATAGTTTCTCTTGTTAATCGTTCTGACTCTAATCTGACATAGCCTATTCAAAAGGACAGAAATTGCCAAAGAAGACAGAAACTAACAACTAAACACATTGACTCCCAAAGAGACAAATTGGTGGAATTGCTCTGGTTTCCTTTTTCTTTCCTCTGTTTTCTTCCATCTGTTTGTCTGCAACATCCAAAACTTACACAAAGAATTCTTGCCTTGCAAAAGAGAACATGAGCTGCTCACAAACAAATGCTGAGAGATTTCATAACTAAGCAGATGCTCATCTAATTCTTCAGAAAAAGTGACAGTTCCAGCACCTTTCTAAGGAAATGCAGACGAAAATTTATTTTATGTCTTTCTAGCTGCTTTCCTGACAGCCTGTGTGAGAGTTTTACATGTTCTTGACTTCAAGACAATATGGACAGTCACCATGGGACCGTTCTTGCACTGCTGTGATTGTTTTAATTTTGGTTTTTTGCCATTTCAGGGAAACATTCAGACTGACTGCAGAAAGACACGTTAAACCCAGTGCAGATACAGACTCCTTGCCCATTCAGAAGGAAGCAAGCCCAGGCTCAAATCTTGGCTCTACTTGATTCAAAGCAGGGACTTCACCTGACTTTTTTTGTCAGACCTCCAGAGTATGGAAGACTATGGTGTACTGGCTGGTTTACAAGGCTGCAAGAGGCCCAAATAACATCATACCAGACCCATTATGAAATCTCTCAGTCCCATGTTGAAGAAAATAATCTTTTCCAGTGTCAATGCTGTAAACACTGTGAGGCAGGAAAATCCTTTAAAACATGTTTTGTATGCTTCTTGTGGGCAGGGTGGAATTCTAAATGTTGTATGAACACAACTCGTCATCCTCAGAAATATGAGAATAATTTTTTTTAGAGTTACAATGGCAATTCACAGGTATTACTGCAGTAGGCAATATATATACACAGGGCCTAACAGGGTGATTTTCCCCAGGAAGTTTCTATTTGAAGCATAAGACACAGAACAACAGACTGATAGAGGCAAAATCCTATATCCCATACCTATACATATTTCAGCATATCCTATACTGAATTCCATCATTCAATCTGATAACACAAGCCTGAAATACCAAAGAACGCAGTATAAAAGTTTCTTGAAAGAGCACAGATACCAGTCCCGTCACCTGTGATGCCACTACATCATGGGTACAAAAAGTGCAGCTATCCGTCCCGTCACCTGCAACGCTAATACGTCATGTGTGCTCCCTCTGTCCTCTAAACCCGTCCAGCTGCATCCTCACCACAAGTGCTAAACATGAGCCTTAGAAAAACACTTTATTGACATTTGTGTGTTTTGGTTTTACATGCTGCAACTGTATCCAAGTTTGGATTCAAGAGCTGAAACTTAAATTTCTGAAATAAACAAGTTTTTTCCTTTTGTAAGCTTGTTTCTCAAATATGGATGTTCCTTTTTTTCATCTGAGTTACCACAGTGAGTTAGTGCACAGCAGGCAGACTGTCTCTAAGGATGATTATTGAAATCTCACATTTCTGGGCTCTCAGAGGCATTCATCTCATGTATCTCCCAGCAACAGGTAGTCACACACCAGTCCCTCACCTCCATGATCAGCAGAACTGGTGCAACCTTAACACACTTTTTGTGTCTCAAGCCACAATGTGTATTAAACCATAGCATCACATTTTATCTACTATCAGACTTTCTCCAGGGATTTTCTGCCAATGGGGTGCTGAGAAAAGCTACCCCTCCTGGTCTTATCTCACAAGTACCTTAACCTTTTGGTTTTATTGCTTTGGCAGGTTGCTTTTGCTTCTTCCTCTTGAAATAAAATGACACTTTTTATATCTTTTCTATTTTCTATATTCTTCCACAGGGTGCACAATCAATCATAAACTTTTGATTAGTTTGTTTTGAAAATGAACAGTGTGATGTGAAGCTTTTTCTAGTAGTTTTCTCTGGGGAACACAAAATTCATCTGCATTCCAGTTTGAAAGCTTAGTTGTCCTTTGAAAAATTCCCCATAGAGTTTTCTTGCACGTTACTGAATTCCCCTACTAATCTTCAAAGATTCCAGAAAAACCAAACAAACAAACAAACAAAGTAGTTGAATTTTAAATATATTAAATTATACCCTATTTGATATATACATCCCTCCATTTTAGATGTGTAGTTGCTTGTCAGCATAGACCTTACTATTGTCAGACCTTACTATCAGCAGGAAAATATCACAAGTATCACATTCTCATTTGAACAGAATACCATATATTTTAAGGGTTTGTTTTTTTGTTTGGGGTTTTAAGTTTCCTCACTAAGCAGGACAAAAAAACTTTTACATCCATCAGGGAAACTTGCTTCAAACATATTTATTTTTGCTTTCCTTTTCAATAGCTTCCAAAGCACAGTTGGATTATTTTTCCCACAGAGAAAGCTGCTAGAGACAGTATGTATTAACAACTTTTACCTGGTTGTATTGGGTCTGGCTGGGATGGAGTTAACTTTTGCCATGGAAGTCCATATTGTGCTTTGTATTTGTAGAACAGTGTTGATAACACACAAGTGTTTTGGCTGTTGCTGAGCAGTGCTCAGACAGCATCAAGGCTGCCTTTCCAATGACTCCTCCTCAAAGGCCAGTAGTTGCGGGTGGACAAGAGGCTGGGAGGGGGAATAGCCAGGAGAGCTGACAAGAGCTGACCAAAGGAATATTTCATACTGTAGCCTTGTAACCAGTAGAAATGTTTCTCATCAAGCAGAAGGACCACTAATCACTGGCTCCACTGTGTAAACCTGATACTTCGTGGCTCTGTTGTGTAAGTCTGATATGATCCAGGCCTTGCTAATGACTTCACCATTGAAGAGGTGATAAAGAGTTGATAAGAGGTGAGCATCCTGCTCCAGAAGGTGCCAGAAGCTGGATGATTGCCCAAGAAGCATGAAATCAGCAAAAATCTGTGGAAACTGGGGTAAAAGTAAAGGTGATGGGGGGAGATCGTGACCACTGACTCAATTCAAGACCAAAAACTTGCCTCCCCCACCTGCAAGGATCATGCATGTTAATTTACACAGCAAGCAAGGGTAATTTAAATAGAACTAACCAATAGCAAGTGGAATGTTAATTACGGACCAAAGAGTGTAAACTTAGATAGTAATAGTATAAATAGGCTGCAGTTCCTTTGTGTAGTGTGCTAGCTTTGTGGAATTACCACCCAGCACCCATCTTCGCGCAGCTATGGAATAAACTGATATCTCGGCTGTGTGTGAGACTGGCTTTTGCACACAAGCACTGTTTGAGGCACAACAATACTATATGAAGTCATGTTCAGCAATGAAAGCTAACAGGAATGAGAAGAAGTGGGGATGACATTTGTTTTTAAGGCATTTGTCCTCTGAAGCAACTGCTACATGTACTGGGGCCCTCCTTCCCAGGAACTGACTGATCATCACCTGCTGATGGGAAGTAGAGAATATTTTTTTTTCTTTGTTTCTGTACACAGCCTTTACTCTTTTTTCATTACACTGCCTTTATCTTGACTTATGAGTTTTTCATCTTATTTTGTCCCCTGTCCTGATGAAGAGGGGGATTGAGAGAGCAGCTTGGTGGGCCCCTGGCAGCCAGCCAAGGTCAAACACCACATTAGTGCAAATAATTTAACTTTTAGTTACATCCGTATTTTTGACAGAGCAACCTGAGCAGACAGTATTGTCATTATAGAGGTACATGTGCAAATACGCTATGCACTGGCCATCTTCATGCTGTGCCTGAGGGTTAGTTTAGATTTTGGTAACAACTCACTTAGGGCTCAGACTTCATTGCACTAGTCACAACTTGACAATATTCAGAGTTGATTCATGTCAACCTTTATTCAAGCTTGATGGTGCTTTAGGAGCAGACTTGGAGATTCCCTCCACGGGCTGCAGAGACTGAGCCCTTGAGTCATCCTGCTTCAGTGTGTGCTGAACTGTGAGTGAGGAAGTCGCAGGCTTCCATCCAGCCCTGGTCAACCCCTTTCAAGAATCAGGGATATCTGAAAGAAGAGATAGACATTTTATTC
>ML998050.1:175669-200512 GCA_010365825.1 Otus sunia
CCAGTGGTAGCACCAACTTCTTCATATCGACCTGCTTGTAGTCACAGTTTCCTATAGTGCCACTTTTGGTTCTGAATCTATGGTTGAGTAAAACAAATATAAACACTTCAATAGTAATTTTTCCAAACCTAGACAACTCTGAAAAATCTTCAGCTGCATTTTTTACACTATTTTCTGTATAGTCATCTAACAAAAAAAACTTCATTCTTTTCACATGATCAATGTTGAGGGCAGTCATTAGACAGGCACTCAATGTACAATTAAGGAATTGTCTACTTTAGAACAACTAAGAGTACAAATACCTTATAAGCTGTTGTCAACATAAAGTTCTGAGGTTAAAGAGAGGTGGCTTTTACTCAAGACAAGGAACATGAAAAATGAGCTATTTGCATGTTCTTTCTTACACATCTGTGCTCAGGTTGCACAATCACATCTTACAGGGCAGTATGTCTCTTATTGGAAAGCAGTGAATTGGCATTGGATCCAATATGGTTTTACAGTGAAGAGGTCTTAGAGACAAACATGCATGAACATTGCTCCCTTCATAGACAGATGTACAGGGAACTCCCTGCCAGTGTGCTAGAAAAAGAGCTCATGAAACCACTAGTCGTCTGAAAAGCCAATTTGTCGCCCGGTGTGCAATAGGTCAATAATCATACACTCAGGAAAGACATTGCTCATTGATTTTAGTGTTGTGCAAGCCTAGGTGCTCGGTGTTTTCCCACAAATCAATCACACCAATGGGATTTTCAAACTATATTTTCGTGGGGATTCTAAAGGATTTCCTGCTGGGAAATCTGCATGGGAGCAATCCTTATATATGAGTAAGACTGGCAAAGCCTCAGCTTCAGCAAGGATGTGACGAGGGAATGACCCTGGAAGAATAAGGAAGGACCCAGGAAGTTAAACAACTTCAGGGTGTTGGCCTGGGTGGAGAAGAAGTTTGTACAGTGTCGATGTGTCAGTTCTAATCCAACCAGAAGAGAGCTCGGGGAGCATGTGCAGAGCTAATTGTCCAGTCAGAAAGAATTGTACCATGTGATTGTATCATGTGATTTCTCCCCTGCATTATAAAAGACTTGTGCCACCATAATAAAATTGGCATTGCTTAACCATATTGGTAGACTGCACTGCCCATATCTCCCGCAGATTTATACACAAAACTTGCAGAGTCAGTAATTTTCCATCCTCTCTACAATGATTGGTTAGTAATTTACATACAATTATAATATTTCTGACACAATACTTCTACTACTCTGCATGCTCAGAGGAAGGGTCTTTGTCTGGGCAAGGGTCTTCTTGACCTGTAGGCATGATTTTTAGTATTAGAATGAGGGTAGTTCAATTAAGGATACATGGACCTTGAGTTTGGTTGCTAAGTTGGCAATGTATCCTCTTCAAAATCTACTTTCTCTGGGATGTCCTCGCTCAAAGAATGCTACCTACTTGTTGATCTGATTAGGGATGCCTTTGACTTTAACATATACAAAGAACTTCTTTCTTGACCTAAGCATAATATTGCTACATTGTTCTAAATGTTTAACCTTTAACAGCAGTATCAGGACACTAGAAAACGTCTAAATAAAAAAAAAAAAAGTCTTAATAGTTTTGGAAAAGTTTTCAAGATTTATGTTGAGAAGTTAACAGATAGAATTGATTCTGTTCTGTCTTCTATCATGTCATTTGAAGATATTGAAATTAAAATCAGGACAATTATGCAAATCAGTCCATCATATTTTTTGTTGATGTTCTAATTCCTTCTGTATTTGGAGCCAGAACTAACTGTGAATATGGTGTGCAGAGTGACTAACAGGATGAGATCTAGGACTCAGCTTTGACCTCTGTGTCCTGTCAGCAGCTACCCCAGCACCCACCCGTAAGCACACACCAAACTTGGCAGCCTTGGCACAGAGTTACAGGCCATCAGCCCTTGCCCTTTTGTTATGGACTTTTTGTTATTGTCTGTATGTTGGCTGCATCCAAATTCTGTTTGGAAGATCAGATACCCCCTGTCCCCTTTTACAATCACTATTAAGTAAAAGGGAAGAGAAAGGCAGTCTAGAAGCTTTGAAGTGAAGTTTAAGCAACTTGGCAAAGATCACTTACAATCTGGCTAGGTACCTAACAATGAATGAAATGAACTTTGAGGAAAAGTTAATTCTAGGTTTTGAGCAAAATACAAGATATCAACACCATGTTGGTCACCAGAGTATGACAATACCATCTACCTAATCAGTGTAGCATATATTCTTTAACCCTCAACCACCAGCTTATTTTTTCTAATTCCACTTGTTCCAGTCATGTATGAGGTTTTTTTGCTCCAAATACCTGCTTCCTGTTGTAACTATTCATGCTACTCCATATTCAAGACCTTCAACTCTGTTCCATGAGGGTTTTGCCAGACAGCTGGCAAAAACTGAGAAATCTGTCAGTGAAATGCAGAGGTATGGTAGTTAGATTGCATTTCTTCAGTCTAGACTGCCTCGCACAGAGAGAGCAGAGAAGGATCTTTTAGGAATTTCACTGACATCTTGGGAATCATGCTGGTGGGCAAATAACAGTGCCATTGGTCTAGAAATATGTCAAAAGAAAAGTCTTGCTAGATACAGTAAACAAAACTCTGTAAAACAGCATTGTACAAAGCATCAGAGTTTTGCCTTTCATCTCCATTGTAGAGAGATGTTTCTACTCAGTTAAAGGACAGGCTTATACATACAAAGGTGTGCTGCTCAGTTGCTAAGGCTACATTTCAATGATTTTCCCTTAAAAAAACACATTTTCAACATTTAATTCTTAGCCTATTACAGCATTCACTGCTCCCTCAAACTCCTTCATTAGTCATCATCACTTAAGCAAATCATTCTCAGGTGCTTGTGAAGGTGATGTTGCTGGTAATGAATTTGTAAGTATTATAATTTCCCAAGTGTAAGAGTCTCAATCTATGTCATACATGGGCATCACAAGAGATCAAATAAGAAAAATCAGAGGTCTAGTCTTGACCTCATCATAGTTCTTCACATAAATGGCAAAGTTATTATCCTGACTCCAATCTGTCTGAATTTTGCAGCCCAGCCCTGTCTCTCTCATCAACGGTGAACAGGACAGCTGAATCTTCAAAACTAAACATCAGAAACAACAGTTTCCATGTGCAGCACTGAATTCAAATTCATGCCATTTTTAAGTATAAAGGGATTGAAACTTAGCCAAATCTCAGAAGCACAAACCTTATCTTCTCAATATGTTTTTCTCCCAGAGGAAAATCATTCTCTGTTGCAGAATATTTTAAGTGTGGGAAGTAAAATGAGAAAGGAACAACTTGTGGGAGTGTCCTGTTTCATCAGACAACGCATAAGGGAGTTAATAACTTCAGGCAGCAAATATTTTTCCCATCTCAAAATAAAGTCAAAACAAATTGAACTGTTAATTGAAATGCTTGTCTGAGTCAATGCATTACAACATAGTTTAATTAACATGTTCCTCCTTTTCTGTTATTATTTGGGCTAAGCTATAGATTTATAGCTCATGCCACAGATGGATTTCTCTGATGTGCCCTATGCTAGCATGACTGCCTGCAAATCTGCATTTCAAATATTTTTCCAGGTTAGTAATTAACTCAGTCAGGAAAAGAACTCACCGAAGCATAATTCATTACATGGCTCTCAAGCTGCAGTTATTTTCAGCCAGAAAAATGTGTACTCCAGAGTCTGGACTGAGGCTGTAGTGCTGAGGTGGTGTCGCACAGAAGCAATATAACAGATGTGTTTCAAAACATGAAGAAAATACAACCCTTTAGTCAAATATCCATGCTATGATTCATGTGCACAGCCCATTTGTCCTGGCTGGTTTGGTTAACTGCTGCTTTTCACTCTCACAGCTTGGCGTGTCATTAAGAAACCACTCTCCTTTTCCAGCTATGGCAGATAAAGCCAGAAAGCGTTGTTACTGTTATCTGTTCTTATTACTTTCTGCATGGGAGGCATTACTGGAAAGGAAAGGGACAAAATAGACCATTGTGTGGGTAACCTATGTACTACAGTGAAACACACAGAATTATTAACTGATAAAGATAGGAAGTCAGGCAGGTGCTAAAAATATCAAGAAGCACAGATCCTCTCTGATCCATGCAAAACAGGCCCTGGTGTCTCATTCACTGAGCTCTGCCAGGCCCACAGCTTCTCCTAGCAAGCTGTCATTGTGTTATGCTGAAGAACACTGGACTTACTGTCCCCAAATACAGGGATTTTTCTCTCTGTCCAGAAAAAGAGCAGACATTCATGCACTTTCTGTGTTGATAAACTGCCATGAATTCCCACACTGGTCCTTGAGACATAATTGACTGTGGCATCTGAAGCCTAGAAGTAACTTGTTATTCTAGGGAGCCCTTCATTTCTTTCCATCTTGTCAATCTGTACCTCTTTTTCAACGAATAATGGATTTATCTATAGCAATTTCAAATCCCACTAAGCCCTAAGATTAATTTACTGTATGGCACTGTATGATCATTGTCACTTTCTTAAAAAAAAAAAGGGAGGGGCAGAAGAAAGAAAAGGCTTGAGGACGCTATAGAGATCACTACTTTTCCCCAGCCTTATCCCCATCAACACTGTAGTATGATTAACAGTATTTGCAGAATCATTATCATAATATTCACCGAGAACAAAGCAATATATGACTGTTACCATCCTTGTCATTAAAATATCAGGAAACTCAGGCCCCCAAAGAAAAAGTGAGCTTGAAAGGCTGTGTATGTGAAGTTTTATGAAGAATAATTTTCTTATGTACTCTTTCCACTCCACATGTTTGGAGAGATGGTGGAAGTAAAGACAGTTAAAGTAACCTATGTATCCATTTTCCCTGTACAAGACAGGAAAAATCTGTTCCCAGAGATTTTCCAAGGGCTAGTGGAATATGCCACAGGTAAATAAGGAGTCTGAGACTGTGCTGCTCTCTCATGGAGACTGACTTCTGACTTTTCTGACTTCTTTAGCCTCAAAACACCTTATTCTCTGTTCCCACAGTTCCTCATACTACTAAAAATATTTTTATATTACACTGAAATAACTGTCAAGACACTTCCCTCTGCTGAAATGACATAACTGACTCAAACAGGATCTAAACTACCCAGACACGCTGAGCAAAGAAGAGACCAGTTCCCTTGGCTTCTTTCAATGCAGTAATTCCTGTGATATCTCAATGAATTATATATCTTACTTTAAGTAAGATTGCACTCTAAATATTCATGATTGGTGTGCTCGTTCATCTGACCCATAAGTTTTATTAACATATTTCTACGGGTAATCAATACCCTGAACCTGTGGTGATAAGTGCAAAACACATTATCCTGTTCTTATTAACTGGAAGTGTTGGAAGCTAGTTGTTCATCATAAATAAAATGTTGATTTATTTCCCATATTGTGTAGGTCTTTTTCAGGTACACGTGCTAATCAGTTCTTAACACAGACACACATATCTCCAAGGGCTGTTGGCTTAAACTAAGTATGGAGGTTTTCACACACCAGTTTGCTGCCAGTCACGTAGTTCTGTCTGGCTGATGATGTTTTATATATTAATTATCACAATTGTGGAAATCTTGACTTGAGAGATTTGTAAGTGAATGAACAATTACAATGCCTGTTAGTGCACAAAAAATACTGTCTTGTGAGAAATACCATGGAGATCTTTATGTGCAATATGTATTTCTCAAGGTGATGACAATAGAATTGATGTATTAAAAATGGAGGGGGGGGGGGGGTGGTTAGCCCAATTTTTCTATGACTAGTGAGAGCCATTTTAAATATTAACCTCCTTGGGAATTAAAATAATGAGCTGTCAGATGAGTACTTCTCTCTTCCCTTGGCTCTCATATACTAATGTAACAGCCAGGTTTACAGGTTTTTTGCACATGTGTAAATGATCAGATAAAATGCAAAGGAAGGGAAGAACTGAGCTCATTTCCTTATGTACAAAAGGCTGTAAGTAGAGCAATGAATTTAACCTGTACTGTAGATAGTAGACCTAAGACAGAAGGCATGTACGGATGTTCATTATCTTCTGGAAACAAGCTTTTGATATTAACCTATATTCTATAGTCATATAACACACTCACTATTTGATGTATCTGAGTTTCTTGTAGAAATGCACTGAGCTTGAAAGACGTATATACCATATGTGAGGTTTTTTGAGGATAGATGTATATTTGTTTGGCATTAGATTCATACATAATAGCCCATATATTTGTTTGTATGGTCATACTGCCCCGAGTTCCTTTAGGTAGGACAAGTCCAAATATTCTCACATGTCACTGGAAGTGAGAATTGCTGAGGCTGGAACAGTCATTAATCCCACTGGATTTTCGTTCCACCGTTTTTTACAGCTGTCTCAGACAAAGCTTCATCTTTGAGTTTTCATCTGTCTTTGCTCCTGAAGAGATGAGCTGTAAATCCTGTCTTTGTTTTACGCTGCCAGACTGATTTTTGGGTGTATCAGGACCACACCACTGGAAGCTCTGAAGAAAGGAATTAAGACCTTGAATTTGGCTAAGTAACCTAGGGAAAGCATGATGAGAGCAAACAATGGCTCTAGTAGGTTTGTAATAACCTGTGTTGCTAGAAACACATGCAGTGGCATTGTGTACAAGCTGATTTCCCAGGACCTGATGGATTTCTTTTATGAATACAGTCCACTACTATAATGAGAGCAACTGTGACAAACACATATACAACTCAGGAAAAATCATCATCTACAAATACAGGACAATTTCCATGCCAGCCAGAGCTGGTGGATAATATTCCATACAGCAATTGTTGTGGAGGACCTTAGATAAGCAAATATATCAGAGGCAATGAACTGGCATTTTATGTGCTTATACATGTTCATTTATTTATTGATGTATATTTTTGGATAACATTTATTTATCTACATTTAAGTCTTCAGATCAGCTTTTCTGTGCCTGAGTGCAACACTTGTCAAAGCATTTTGGAACCAAGGCAAGTAGTCAATGCAGCTCCATATTGTTTTCATTTATATCCTAGATATAAATTTCTTTAGTGTGGACCAATTCCCACTCTCTGAAATGAACAACTCTTCCATAACAGTAAATGTGAGCAGAACTGTATTTGTTATAAATGGCTGGGGTTTCTTGGGAGTCAAAGTTGATGTATGTGACAGCTTTAAGATTGTAGCATGCCAGATTCATTAAAAAGCTGCTTGAACAATTTTGCGTATTTTACACAGGAAGATTAAGCATAACTTTGTTCTCTTCTTCATGACTCATTAGTCTTTGTTCATAAAGCATAAATAAATATTTTTCACATATGCACTCCTAAAGAGGTGCAGCTCCAGGTAGATCTTACAGGAAGGATCAAGTATTTCTTCTGCTCCTGACATGACTTTCTTCCATGAAGGAAAGCTGTGGCAAAACAGTGGTAAATGTGCATAAACTAACATGCATAAACATTTGCAGCTAAATGCTGAGCTGTGATGTTTGAGGAGGAAATTTCCAACCTTCACTCATAATTTACTCATTCTGACATTGATAACAAACTAACAAAAATTGGACTAATGATGACTGCTTCTAAATAATTTGTTCAACAAACCACTTTAATGTTATGATTTCACCGTCTGACTGGTATGAATTCTGCACTGGAAGAACATAAAAATCACATATTCTTGTGATTATGTGGTGGTTTGAAGGCAGCTGACAGACAAACACCATGCAGCTACTCACTCACCGTCCCCCTGTCTGGGGGCTGGGGAAGTGAATTGTACAGGTAAAGGGAGACTCATAGGTTGAGATAAAAACAAGTTTAGTAATTGTTATGAAATAAAATGATAATAATAATAGAAAGGACAAACAAGTAATGCACAATGCAGCTTCTCACCACCTGCTGACTGACACGCAGCCCCTTTCCAGCTAGAGATCCCAAAATATCAAGATCCTGCAATCACAATACTGGAAGCAAGAGAGAACTCCCCTCCTTCCTGGCTGTCCCTCCTTTATCTACTTAGCATGACGTTACATGATATGGAATATTCCATGGGCTAATTTGGGTCTGGTGCTCTGGCTGTGCCCCCTCCCAGCTTCTTGTACACCTGTGCATGGGCAGCACATGGGGAGTTGGAAAGTCCTTGATCTCTTAGCAGCAACCATAAACATCAGTGTATTATCAACATTGTTCTCATACCAAATCCCATTCTGAATTCAAAACACAGCACTATTCTAGCTACTAAGAAGAAAAATTAACTCTATCTCAGCTGAAACCAGGACAGACTTGAATGAAATCAGTTATATATTTAAGAGCAGCGGAAGACCACCACACCCTTTTCACTACCAATAAAAGGATTTCTTTGAGTAAACAGGGAAAGCATCAAAGTATACGCTTTCTGATTTCCAGGTAAAACTTTGTTTCTTCTCAAAACCGTGTATTTTTAAGTGTGTTGAAAAGCAAAATGCAGGGTTTTTTTCTGTTTACGAAATACAAATGTGTACATTTGTATTCCTACAGAGAAGACTAAACTGTGATTAATTCAACAGGGTGTACTAAACAAATCACTCTCTGTGCAAAAAGAAAGTAAATAAAATGAATAGCAGTTTCCAAATAAATGCGCATGTACAAAGGCCATGGATGCCAGACTAATACATGGGACTTTACACTCCGGCATGACAATTCAATATGCGTACGTTGCTACCGCTTGCCCCATGGCTGCCAATGGATGTGATGGGCAGTGCAGCGTTTCTGGACATCTGTCTCCATCCCCTGAGGTGTCCTCCAGCACCCGGCAGTGGTGGAGCGGGCGGCAGCCCTGGGGCGCTGGGCACAGGGCTGCGTCACAGGAGCACCTTCGGCACTTGGTCTCTGGCTGGGGACACGGTGCCCACGGCGGTTCTGGGCACTTTGAAATGGTCTGTGGCTGCTTGCCTACGTTTCAGGTTAATCTTCAGAGAGTGACTTCTGCCAGCACTGGCTCTGGGCTCAGTTGGGCTCCTCACTGTGTAACCCAGCTCTGCTCAGACCCCTGGCTCCTCCAGGGGTGAGGAAGGGTTAATTTTGTTCACAAAGTTATAGACCTGTGAAAACTGAGGGCTAAAAGAGAAACGGTAGTCAAATGCAATAATGTCATCTTCTAAACCAGATCAGGACTTGTAGAAGGACAAAACTCCTGATGTTTTCTAATGTCTTATATATTTTTCCAATTCAACAAAGGGGAAAATCTGCAACAGCAGGATGGCATTTATTCATTGTGCATTTCACATCCCTACAATTCTGAAATTAAAACTTGTCTCAAGGGTCAGTAAATGCAAATACCACTGGCAGATTTATTTCTCCTGCCTTTTCCTTTCTTCTCTGCTACAGAGATACTTTCATATCTAGTCATATCTGCTATTACAATCAGTTTTACATTGACCAAGGGATAACTGGCTGCACTGGTATTATGGGCAAAGATGGAGTTTGTCTTTAAACTCAGAGAAAAATCCCGGATAGGCCTAAGATTGGATCACTTAGTTTTGATAACTAGTTGTTTACTAATACTGCTTATAATTAGATGTAGGGCTTAGTTCTGATGCCAGTGTGGAATTGTACAGGAAATCATATAGACCGGTGAAAGAGAAAACCCAATAAGGACATCCTCAAATGCTGGGGGAGGAATGCTTTTGGATGTAGAAACAGTCTGGGCGCATTTCATATCCGTATATACTTAGTTTGATTACAGCTTAAATTACATGAAAAATAAAAGGGATAAATAGGAACAATCCTTGAAACACTCACATACCTGCTTAACTGGAATCACCATTAGGAATCAGAAGTGGGTTAGACTGTTTTTCCTGAGTTTCAGTACTCAAAGAGTACTTCTGTAAAGGACTGTAAGCAAAGATACTCCTAGAGAGATTACTATAGCAGTGGCCTCCAAACTTTTTGATCATGTAATCCATCAGTAAAAGGTTTCCGAGCACTCCCTCCAGTATGTGTATATTTATTTATTTATAAATTAGATACATGTACTACTGAAGTTCTAGTATTTTCTTCCTGCACCCCACTTTGGACATCGCTGGACTGTAGGTATGCAAATACACCCAGAGGAGAGACAGCTGTAGCACCAGGGCTATGTCACATACCTGTGCAGTCAATTCACCCCTGTGAGTTAAATAAGATTCTGTCAAGATAACTAAAGTTCTCTGTCAGGATTTTTCTTTTTTTATATACTTCTCACTCTCTGACTTCTGCTGAAAGAATTTCATAATACCAGAGATGGCAAAGGTACTTGTATGAAAAGCTACACAGAGGTGAAGCTTTGAAACTCAGCAAACCTGTAAGATATTGCTAAGATTTGTGGAATGTTCTAAACTTTTGTAAAACATTTAGAAAGTGTTACTAATATAAAAAGACTTTTTGCCTTAAGTGACTGAATCAGGTTAAAAACTAAATGAGGATCCCACAAGTCCTAGCTGGTCATTTATTTAGTGAACTCACATCATGAATTTAGGCATGTTGTGCCTGCCTGAATCAAGGTCCTGCTGCTCAGCTGTATGAAATATCCACTCCATCTTTTAAGGCAAAAAAAGACAGATTTGAAAAATGCCATCCTTCTGTTAGGGGTATGTTTCCTGGAACTAAAAATGCCTTCATTTAAGTTATTTTGCTTTTACGGAATCCAAGATACTCTGGTTGTAATAGTGTTTTTCATATAAAATAAGGAAAAGAAAGCAGGAGCATAACACCACTCAATGAGCTGGAAGTTTTATTTGGAAGTTAGTTAATTTTCACAATTTGGCTTGAGAAATATACCAGTCAACAATTCCTCTCTCCTATAGTTGTGTGGGTTCTTCAGCTAATTAATGCCAATTGGAAAGCAAAATAACAGGGTTTTGCTATTCTTATAATCGTTATTATTTTCATAATTGCTATTATCATTACTAATATTTACCTCTCCTGTTCATCTCTCACCACCCCATAAAGTCATTCCTGCTGCTTCCAAAAAGATCTGAACCATTGCTTGTCTTCCAAAATTACTTAAAACAAAATTGGAAGAGACCTTGAGTGGTCATCTTTGCCCTTCCATTCCCAAAATAAATTAATCTATACTTAACAACTCACAGAGAAATGTGTTTAACCTCTTCAAATCAGGTATATAATTAACATCAAAATCAACTTTTAAAAAAGAAGAGGGGAAAGGGAGGTGGTGGAGACTACTGTTATTTTGGATTTTAATCCTTGTTTGATATATCTACTTTCTGAGAAAAAAACAACAAAAAACCAGGGATCCAATGACTTCTAATGTGACCGCCTTACATCAGGGTTTCCAGTACATTACTTGCTTTTAAAAACTGATGTCCAGCTAGAGTGAGCTAAAATCTATTAAGTGGTCCAGCTGCGGGCTATAAGAACTATTGCAAACTAAGTGGCTTTGAAAATCAAGGCCATAATCTTGATGAAAAAAACAGAGATTTTGGTGTTAACCTCTCAGAGTACATGGAAGTCTAAGAAAACCTGCCTGCTTTGCCAAAACATGCTGCTCAAAGAGACTGCACCACTGCTCTTAGCCAGCCCTCCCTTGACCCAGAGGTCCATATGAAGGGCAAGTTCAAGTGCATGTTGTTATGAGCTTCAGTTACTTATAGATCTGTAGACTGCTATTAGGACTTGTGTTATTCAGGGACTAGTGTTTCAGTTTTCTTCTCTTCAGTACACTATAACATGTGTTTAATATAAGCTTATATATATATTGTACTATATTAATTATATATGTAACGGTACTTTATTCATTATACATGTAATATATAGTACTATAATAATAGTATCTCATGACTAGACAGGCTTCACACTAAGGCTTCAGTCAAAACATTATTGTGTATTATGGTCACTCTCCGGGACACATTTATGAGAGACACATATCTGTTTGCAACTCATGAATGAGTTAATGAAGAACAAAAATAATGCATTGAAGGACTGATCATTTAAATAAAATGACAGGAATACAATGAGAACTGTCCTGCTTTGAGTGAGTGGCAGTGGGGTTTACTGCTAGTGGGGGAGGGGCTACAGAAGTAGTCCCTGTGAGAAGCTTCTCGAAGCTCCCCCGGCTCAAGGTCAGACCCACCTTTGCACCAAGGTCAGGTCAATTAGCTGCACATCTGCAATAACATATTTAAGAAGGGGAACCTGGGAAGAGTGTGGGAGTTGTGAGGAGAAGTTTTGAGAAGAAAATCTGTGCAAACACCAAGGTCAGTGGAAGAAAGAAGGAGAATGGGGGGAGGTGTGCCTGAGCAGAGACTCCCCCGTATTCCATGGTGAGATGGCAGGGCTGCCCCCTCTGCCACCCATGGAGGTCACTGGGGGAGCAGATGCCAATTTGCAGCATATGGGGGGCCCCATGCTGACTCAGGTGACAGCACCCAAAGTATGCCGAGACCCTGTGGGAAGAAGCCCCCACTGTTGTAGTTCAGCACTGGCAGGACTGCAACATACAGGGGTCACCCATGTGCCCATGGAAGTGATTCATGTCAGAAGGAGTTTGTGGAGGACTGTCTCTTGTGAGAGGGGGACCACGCTGGAGCAGGAGAGCAACGCCAGAAGTTCCACTTCCTGCCAAGGTGGAAGAAGTGGCAGGATTGACCACACTCCCCATTCCCTGCCTTTGTGCTGCTGCAGAGGAGAAGGTAGAGATACCGGGAGCAAAGCTGAGCCCAGGAAGAAGAGAGGGATGGGGGAAGGTGTTTTCAAGATGTGGTAATGCTTCTCACGGTCCTACTCTGTCTGTTTTGTTGTTGCTAGTGTCTGTATGAAATTTATGCTTTTTTTTTTCTTCCCCTTACAAGGCTGGTTTTTACTTGTGCCTTAAAGGATGAAGCCATCCTTCCTTTCCCTTATCTCAAACTCCCAGGTCTTTTGCTTTCCACCTTCTCAGCGCTGGGGGGAATGGGAGAGTGAGTGGCTGTGTGGTCCTCAGTTGTCCTCTGAGCTCAAACCATGTCAAGAACCAAATACAATGTCCTCAGAAAATAATTTGATGGATTTAAAAACCCTTCAGGAAGGCTAGGTCCTCAGTGAGAACCTATGGTAGTCACAGAAAGTGACCTTTATTTATCCTCTGGGATAGAAAATGTGTCTGTGTATTCACAGACAATTTAGAAGTGTTACATGGAAGCTGCAACACAAGGAGATTTTGAGGAACTGGTCTGAAATGATCTCATCTAGAAAGGGGCAGAACACATGAATTCCCAACTATAGTGAGGAATTCTGTTTTGATGAAAAAGCTTCTATTTAGAATAAAATGTTATGGAAGGAAGGTCTGAGTCTTTTGTGAGGCTTGGCATTTTCCATCATCCAAGGTGCTATGTTTGAATGAAATCTTACTTCTTGATCTGCCACATCCCTGTTGTCGTTTGCTAAGAGATACATAAACTAAGAGTCTTAACATAATAACGTGTGTTTGTTTTCCATTTTCTTCTCTTCCCACCACTGTGATCAAAGTCATCTGTAATTCATATCTAATGGAGATTTCATCAGATTTTTAACAAAACTAAACCTACTATAAAAAATGCAGACCATAAGTATTCCAGAGTGCCCTTTTCAAATCATATCACTTCTCAAAAACAAGATGCAACCTCAAGTGAAAATCCTGACATATAAGAAAATATTTTAGTAAGTTGCAGTTTAATGATTGTGAATGTCAATATTACAGATGAATTCCCAGCAGATTCTTAACTGTGATGGATATTACCAAGAAAATCCTCTTCCTTGTAAGAAAAGAGAAAGTACAGATTGAACATTAACTTTAATTACCAGTACCTTGAAGTTATCAACAGGTCTGAATGATATGCATCTACCTTGCTCATTTGTTTATGGTATTAACAGTTATACCTAGGACTAAAGATACACCATATTTGGTGTTGCATTGAAAATGTTGGAATTTGTTGCTGTTATACATTATCAGGAGAGATAGTAAAAGTAATTTTTAAAAGTAATTGATTCAGAGCAATTGCAATACTGAATTAATTCTTATGATACTCCCTGATTCTTATACACCTACATTTCTGTGAACACCAACAGCAGTTTTGAAAAAACAACAAATATTGAATAGGGTCCAAAATGACAACAGAAATGAAGTTTCTTCCCTAAATAATTATTTTATCCTTTAAATGAGAGTGCTTTCTAGCCATGATTGTCTAAGGGTATAAGTAATATTTCTTATTAAACCAACTAGATATAAGAAGAAGAATCACATTTTTGGACACACTGCTCTTTCGCATATCTCAGAAAGTCAAGATAGGTCAAAGATTATCAGTCACTGTGGAAGAAATGTGTCTTTCTCATTGAAGAGATGAACTTTAGATTTTTTTCTTTCCCTTATCAACATGTAGAGTTGGTCTATTTTAATGACTGAAACTTCCACAGGAAGCTTCAGAAAAGTAAAAAGATTTTCTTCAGTGATATCTGTCATATTTTCAGTAACAAAATCCAAGAAACCTAGACAACCATTACAGCCTCAGAATATTTTCCTCACATATGAAAACTTGAACATGAGGGATTAAAATACAAGTTTAATAAAACCAAACATGTTTGGAACTTGTGGAATACATGTTATTCATCATTTTTATGAGGGAAAGATGGAGAAAACACCAAGTGATTACCCCACTACCACCATATACAAGGTTTTAAGCAAACAAAGTCAGTGTAGACTATAGAATAGACTAGCTACAACCTGACCAGCTGTTAGCATTCCAATGAACAGAGTTAAATCTTTCCCACCCAAGTGAATAAAACATGAAATGGGATATTTTTATGATCTTGTTGGCAGAAATCCACATCATAACACCATGAGGTCAAGAAGAGACACTTTGTGGTGGTGGTCACTGATCTATTGCCATGTGTAAGATCAGCATACACTTAAATGATGGGGTAACAGAAAGTAATTGGACAAACAATCCTGCAGAGGATAACCTGTAACTGTCAGACTCCCATCTTGACAATAAAGTGCTTGAGCAGAATCACTGATCACACTCTGTTTAATTCTTTTTGCTGATTGTCAAATGCAGCAGCAAGAACTGGGCGCAATTTCCTTTAGATTTTGCCACTACTTTTCCATGTTTTCCACCATAGACGCTTAATTTCTTATCCAATTCTGTAGGACCCATCCTTTGCAAACAGTTGGGAATGAACATATTCTTATGGATGTTCTGTAGGGTGAAAAAGAGGAAAATGGAGAAACCTTCTACACTTCATCAGCAGGAATCCAGATTATATATTTCAATCTAAACACTACATTATGTCTCAAGGTACCTCTCATAGCAATCATTTGTCTATTCTTGGTTATAACAAGCATCACCTTTGTATACTGAGACATATAAAAATTCCCAAAACAATAACATGCAGAAGCTTGAGCAATAGACAAACTTTACTGTATGTTTAAATAAGGTTCATCATAGCTTGATTTTCTCCAAGGCAGAGAGCAAGGTTCTCAATCCCTCATCTTTTAGCCTGAGTTACAACACATGAAATATCACTATTTTTTAGTTCAATCATCCAAAATGATTGTTGCAGTTCTATTGTAGAACACTTATTCTGAAGATTTCTCTTTGTATGACTGAACAAATGAATTCTCAAAGGGATTCACTGCTTTACAGATAACAGTACTGAGACACTGTGCTGTTATTGTTTGGAAAGAGAGATGGTTCTCTGAATTTGATCTTACTACATCCACCAGCAGCAAAAGCAAAAGATGATAAGGGGAAGATGGACTTACGCAAAGCATTTGACACAATCTCACAGGACATCCTTGTCTCTAAATTGGAGATACGTGGATTTTGTGGATGGACCATTCAGTGGATAAGGAATTGACTGGATGGTCACACTCAAAGTGCTGCAATCAACAGTTCAACGCCCAAGGGAAGAGCAGTGATGAGTGGTGTTCCTCAGGGGTCGGTGTTGGGATCAACGCTGTTTAACATCTTGTCAATGACATGGACAGTGGGATTGAGTACACCCTCAGCAATTCTGCCAATGACACCAAGCTGTGTGATGTGATAGACATGCTGGAGGGAATGGAAGTCATCCAGAGGGGCATTGACAGGCTTGAGAGGTGGGCCTGTGCAAAACTCATGGAGTTCAACAAGGCCAAGTGCAAGGTCCTGCACAACAAGGCAATCCCAAGCACAAATCCAGGCTGGGAAATGAGTGGACTGAGAGCAGCCCTGCAGAGAAGGAATTGGGGGTGCTGGTTGTCAAGAAACTTAACCGGAGACAACAATGTGCACTTGCAGCCCAGAGAGCCAAACCGTATCCTGTGCTGCATCATGAGAAGTGTGACCAGCAGCTTGAGGGAGGGGATTTTCCCCCTCTACTCCACTCTCGTGAGAACCCACCTTCATTCAGTACTGTGTTCATTCAGCTCTGGGGCCCCCAACATCAGAAGGACATGGACGTGTTGGAGCGAGTCCACAGGAGGGCCACAAAGATGATTAGGGTACTGAATCACCTCCCCTGTGAGGACAGGCTGAGAGAGTTGGGAGTGTTCAGCCTGGAGAAGAGAAGGCTCTGGGGAGACCTTATAGCAGTCCTACAGTACTTAAAGGGGGCTACAGGGAAGCTGGGGAGGAACTCTATCAGGAAGTGTAGGGATAGGACAAAGGTTAATGGTTTCAAACTGAATGAGGGTAGATTTATACTAGATATAAGGAAGAAATTCTTCCCTGTGAGGGTGGTGAGACACTAGCACAGGTTGCCCAGAGAAGTTGTGGCTGCCCCCTCCCTGGAAGTGTTCAAGGCCAGGTTGGACGGGGCTTTGAGCAACCTGGGCTAATGGAAGATGTCCCTTCCCATGGCAGGGGGTTGGAACTACATGACCTTTAAGGTCCCTTCCAACCCAAACCCTTCTATGATTCTCTGATTTTATGATAAAATGAAATAACTGAGTATTTAATTCTTGTCTGAAGCCAGTGTTCCCATCCAGATGCTATGGTTCCTTCAGCCAAAACCCAGGTCACTCTCCCATCTTCCTTAACTGCCAGCACATGTAAGTGCTGTGTGGTACATATTTGTCTTCTGATACCTGCAATTTCTCAGGGTTCAATTTTACCACAGACACTAGTGGTATTCATGCAAAGTCTTATTTTAGGAAAGCTTACTTGAGACGATTATTGCTTGCACTAGCACCTACACAGTTAAGTAAAAAGGTTTTATATCCAAAACCCGTGCCCTGAATTAGTTTGTGCTGTTTATTAAGATTATTCTTAATACGCTGATTTAGACATGAACTAGTGCAGTCGCCACATTGACTTGCTGACTTGCTATGAGTAATGTGGTGAATGTTCCTGTGTGCTGCAAAAGAGTCAAGCCACAGAAATCTATCATTTTGACCATGACTGTGAACTCCTCTGTAGTCCCTGTAAGTCCAGATGACTTCTTCCCACTTCTCCGTACAAACAAATAATAAACCACCATCCTGGCAAAAGAATTCATGGTTCAAAAGAATATAAAGATAGAAAGAGAGTCTTGTGAAGGTAAAGTTGTTTTGCAAGTTTCATGATCAACAATTTGCATGCCTACTCCTGTATCCAAAAGCATAGTTAAGAATTTCTAAAAGCAGTCTGTCATGAATTATTTGCTGAGTTAAATCCTCCAAGCCAAATGTGAACTGTTAAAGGAAAACTCAGACTGTTACTATCACCTTTGTACATCAGAGGTTTATGAAATCTGTGGCAAAAGAAATTATTTACCCTTAAGTCCAATGGCTTTTCACTGAGAAATAAAATGAAACAACATTTTTGGTCTTTCCCACCCCCAACATGTTTTCAGGGTGTGGCAGTGATGTGGAACTTGCCCAGACAAGTTCTGAAACATTCCAACAAGCTTTCAACCTATAAGGAAAATCCAGAATCGTATGGAGGCTCTAGGATTCAAAGCACAAACAGTACCTTTATTTTCTGTCTCCTTGAAAATGAATGTAATAATATGCTAATAGTTTGAAAGAAGCTACAAATTCCACAACTAACTTAAAAACTACAGCACCAGAATAAATGCAGACCTCCTCTATTACTGAAATACATAAACAATGTCTACCTTATTTCTCAGTCTATATAGTTAATATCACTTCTGAGATGTTCCTTCTTCATCTAATACAAGGTAGGCAATGAGTACATACAAAGTTACACCACAAAATCAGGAACACTCTAGAAGGGATGTAAATTTTCTGCTTACAGGCATAGAACAATTTCCAACAGATACAGTATTAGGATAACTTCTGATATAATTGACATCTTACACTCTCTGATGAACACAGGCTGCTGTTTAAGACAAGATACTGAATTAAGCAACCAGACGGACTTCCTGGTTCATGTCACAGATCAAGATTTATGTCCAGTTCTTGGAACAGTTCCAGTTGCATTAATTTTTGATCAGTCAAGAAATTAGGATTCTGTATAGGTATTGTCCTTTGTCAGTGTTTAATCAATTTTACTCTGATAATTATGTTTGTGTTTTCTGCATCTCTTCAGATGCAAGTGAGACAAGGGATCTATCCCAATTTAAATAGTCTCACTTTCATTGAATAGATATACATAACAGCCATTTTTGATCCTGCCTTAATACGTGGTGGTTACATGCTGAGCACACCCACATTTTCCCTGTCCGTGCCAATAGAAGTAGATCCATAAGGCAGTATGCAATGTATTACTGGTAGAAAAGTTTTGTCATACACAGTGCTCAGCAAAAAAGAGTTAATGATTTCTCAGTAAAAAGGATAGTTCAGATCATGTTATTCATAAAATCAAATCTAAGATAAAAATGAAATTGATATAAGTTTCCTCATACTGTTAAAATTTTCAACATTTCATATTTCCTTCACTCTATATGGAAATAAAAAACATTAAAAAAAAAAAAAAAAAAAGGACATATTTGTACATTTCTAGCAAAAGAGAGTGACATTAGGGCTGCAGAATAGGTGCTTATTGGAATCTCATCATTTAAGTCATTTCCCCTTTCCTACTTTTTGTAATCCTGTTTCCATGATGGAAATCTTTCCATGCACCTAATTTTATATTTGCCTCTTGATCAGCTGAATTCAGTACCTCCTCAATATTTTTTTCCAAGATTAATTTTAAAAGCCAGTCTACTACATTCAAACTGCAGCCATGCATTTGATTTATACAACAACATAAGCATTATAGTATTTTTCTCTTCCCCTCCTAGGAACATAATAAAATGTAGTTTTACACTGCAAATTGTCTTTGAACAAAATGGCCTGCTCTGACTCAAGCGATCCTTCCTGTGCACATGCAGATTTGTATCTGCCATCTTTGCTGACTGAAATAAATTATAAGTAGCCCAGCAGCGCCAGAGCATCTACCGCAATATGAGCTGGATTCTGTCCTTGCTCATGCATCACTTATGGATTCAGCAGTGAAGTGCCAATTACAGACTCTTTATTACTGTCTTTGCAAGAGACAAAATGAATCTGGCCTGACTTTCATATGGAAAATTGAATTTGTGCATTTGCAGTTTTAGGAGCAAAAGAAATTTTAAAAAGCTAGCAAAGTCATCTTTTTCATCTTCTACTGAGAAGACCTATTTAGAAGTTGAAAAGAATATGATAAACCGGAACTCAATCATTCCTGTTTTATGATCTACTTTAGAACTGGACTGGATCAATGCTGAGGTGACAGACGAAAGCATGAAGGCAATAACCACACACATAGTTTTCACTTTAACTGGGATCCAGATGCTATATCACACTGATAGATATAGATAGATTATCTTCAATGACAATTTTAAATATTTGAAATACCTTCACTTCAAGTGATGTATGAGTTTAAGTGCACTGCTGGTTTTGGGCCTATTTATTTATTATGTCCAATTTTTACACTGATATTCCTCCTAGAAAATCCAAATCCTGAAGAAGAATGCTCAAAGCAGTTCTGTGTTAATAAACTGGATCCACATTTTCAGAGTCAACTGGTATTACATTTGCATAACTCCTTTGTCTTGCTCCGTTAGATAGCCAGTGAAATGAATTTTGTGTTTGTTCAGTTGAAGTTTTTATGTTACTAAGGGTTCCGAGGATTCAGATCCCTTTGCTACCAGAAGCAAAATATCTTGCCTGCTGCCTAGTGATATAAAGGTTAGTTATTGATTCTGATTTCACTGAAATATACCTATGAAAATTTGAGGGGTTATAACAGTTCTGGGCAGTTCAAAATTCCTTGGTCTAAAAAAATAAAACTGTATTTTAAACAAATGCGTGGAACAATTTCTTCCCCTAATTATGCTAGAGAAATTCTCAGCACCTCTTCACACCTTTTCTAACTAGAGACATTTGCTAGAAAACCTGAGCTGACTGGCAGCTGATTCCATCATTAACAGAACATCTCCAGAGTAAATTTTATTTTTGACTCTACTTCTCTGAAGCCAGCTATTAAGATTATCTTACAAAACAATACTTGCTTGATTTCTGTGTCATCTGAGAAGGTGAAAATACTACAACTTTATTGGTGTCTAACTTTACTCTTTTCTTCCAGCACACTTCAAACCCATGCATTTAACACAGTTTGCTAGCTACAGTGCAACTCACAGTTGCAGGCAGTGACAAAGTCAGGGAATAATTGTCGATCCCACAAAACATCTGGCATGCAAGTAGTTTAATGAATCAAAAAAACTACATGTCTATCTGGTGTGATCACTGAGTCCCTGCGCTGCCCTCAGGCTGGTGAGTCTTAGAAAGATCCTAGTGTTACATCTTTGCTGTTCCTACTGTCGATGACAAGTGTCCCTACCACTGTCCTGAAGTACCGAGGAAAGCAGCTGCACAGCCAGGCAGCTGTTGTTTTCCTTTGCAAAGCTTGAATTTCCCTTCCCTTTTAGTAACGTGGTTGAGGAACTTGACACCTTAATCGGGCACTAAGGCACCACAACGTAGTCCTTCCTCCTTCACATGCCTTCTTAGCACTACACTGTGGTCCTTCACTTTATCTTCCATTACCCTGTTTTGATTTTCTTTCAATTATCTGTATATACAGAGAAGTGATCGTACTGTAACACATTATTAAAATTATTGCCTGAGTTTTGCTGTGAGATTTACTTATAGATGCAAGAGAATACAGCTGAAATTGGCGAGGTTCTGTCTGTAGAAATACATACTTTGTGCTCTATTTTAATAGCCAGCATGGGATGAATACTCAAAAAGGCATAGGCAGTAAATTCCATGGAGGAAGAATGTGCAAAACCTATTTGTTGTTAAGTGGCGGTACAACAAAACATGTGTTGTAATTCAGTCTTCACAACAGATATTGCAGCCTTGCTGCTTCCAAACAGCCACAACAGTTGTAGATGCTGCAGTTACTATCAAATCTAGCATTTGACATGTTAGATATGACATTTATGGAGAAGGTGCGTAGTAATTCTGGAGCCAATCTACCATCTGAAAAGGAGGAGACTCTTCTCCTTCTCTCCCCCTCCTCCTGCCACACACACACCTTGCACTGATATTGGTAGCCTTCAGATCATTTGCTGATCTGCATCAGCCAATAAAACTCCCTTATAATTAACTAACAAAAACAAAAATTAGGGGAAAGCAGCTGGTTCACCTCAGTAAAAAATTAAATGACGAGCAAGAAGGAGAGATAGGAAGAGAAGAAACCATGAGATTGGAGCAGAGAAGAGTGGGAAAGAGGAATGGGACCTTTCAGAAGTTGTAACCTGTCAGATGTGCTCAGGCATAACAAGTATCTTCAACCTAAGTTAGATCTTGAAATTGCTGCTAAAGGTGACAAGCTCATTTTAAGGAGAAGCAGCACACATTCTTTGAGTTATGCCTCCTTCAGTGAAGAAGCCTGGGAGGCTCCTTTGAGGACAATATCAATTACAGAAGGAAGACATTAATCTATCTGTTTATCTGTACAGTAACATGTTTCTAGCTGCCAGCTGACTGCAGCAACAACCATGGGGCTCAGGTGTTCAAATCCAGGGTGGACTGGCACTGGCTGAAAACTGTTCATGCCTCTTGGTTGGTAGCTGTGGCAATAAAATGTGAAACTCATGCTCAAGGACAAAGTTAAAATCCGGAGGAGACAAATGGGCTCAACACACAGTCAGTGTCAACCTTAGCCAGGAAGGCAGACGAGGTAGATGGGTAGAGCTGTCTCCTCAGCACGCTGCAGAAAAGGAGTGAGCAAGTCTTGTATATTGTTCATTGCTCTTAGCAGAGAACTCCAGAGAACTGTGCTTGCTCCTCAGTATTTGCAATAAAAAACCCACTTTCTTTGTGGTGTACAGGTGCAGGCTGATCACCTTCAGTTGTTAGACCCAGCTCTGAGGACTGAACATCCAGTTTTAGCGGTCAAATCTAGATGCTTCAGAATCTACATGTGAAGAGTTTTCTTAGCTTCTCTCAACCAGAAAAAAATCTTGAAAATAGGGAAAAAAGGTTAAAAAGCCTTCAAAAACCTTACTTCTAGTGCAGAGAATATAATTTTAAGTGATCCTTCATTTCTGTCAGCTTCCAGTAATTCCTGAAAGGGTACGAAGGAAGGGTATGTGGGCAGAAGAGCAAATGCAGAAAAATGAATGGGGTTCAGATACTCAATGATTCTTTGGGCAAGAATGTAGCCACTTCCATTTAAGCCATTGAGTTAAAAACAAATTAAGTTATTTATCTCCACTCAGCAGAGTATTCAGCTATGAGTTTCTTTCCAGGGGATGCTATGGTGCAGATGTTAAAGTGATTCAAAAGATAACTAGAAAAACACATGGGAAATATTGCCTCAGGTATTATTGGACACAACATACCATTCCTCGCTCAGGACAACTGTGAGACTGAAATTCCTAGCAGATGGGAGAATGCAGTGCAGGGCGTGGGGAGTATATTACTATATGTTCTCTTTATTCATTTCTTCTTCCCTGGGCACCTCCAACTGGCCGTGTCAGAGATACTGGACTAGACTGCGTGGTGCTCTGGGCTGACATAAGACAGCCAGTCTTATACCTTAGAGACCAATTGATGGGATGGTTATTGTAATATAGCTAAGGAAATGTCATTTCTATCCAAGTATGCTGAGATCAGGGGAATTAAGACTGACTATGAAACAGAAGAAAAACCTGTTTCATCTGAGGAATGGTTAGGTCATTTTGCTGCAATCAGAGGTAACAAGGTAAGTGGAGATTAATTGATTTTTTAGGTAAGAATAAGGTGGACACACTCATATTTATTTTGCACTCTTAAATGCTATCATTCTCATGCTAATAATTGGAGATGAGAAACTTGATTGAGCATTTTCAGTAAGGGGTTTTCTCTCTGGGTCTCTGCGAAGTACTATGGAGATATGCAGTTCCTTCTGGACTGTAAGAAGTGAGTTTACATGACATGTGGCAATTGAGGCACAGACTCTCCACTGAAGGGCAGAAGGAAAGACCCTTTATTATTACAATAGTACATACTTATGCTGTGGTTAAAGCTCTTACCTCATAATTAGCAAATCAGCAATTAGACAGCTATCCACCTTTTCTCCTATCAGCATAAGACCACTCTAACACGTGCTGCGCAGACCAATCACCTTCTTGTTCACGCGCTGTTCACACGGCGGTAACTTCTCACAGTTCAGTACTTTTCCACAGTTCAGGGTTGCAGCTGTCCGTTGTTTTTCCCTGACACCTTGTCACAACTCGACAGTTTCTTATCTTTCTCCCAAGGCCAGTTTCTCATCAAAGCCTTGCTAGTTCTCAGGGACTGCACAGAGCTGACAGACAGATGTTGACTTACTTCTCTCCCACAATGAGGCATCAGGTAACTGATATCTAGAATGCAGCAGCTTTTTAATTCTATGTGACCACTTGGTTTTAAGGAACTGTGTGGCCTGAGATACCATTTCTACACTATTTACCAAGTAAATATACCTTTTCAGTACCTGAAGCTTTCTGGTGACAATACAGCCCTGCTGATAAGAACGATTACTTCCTTCACTGCAGTCGAAGCTAATGTGGATGAACATTCAACATGTATGGTAATAAAAGCAGACACAGGATGTATTGTCTTAAACAGTCAATAGTGAAGGCTTCGATATGTTCAGCTCTTTCTGTGCTTCTATTCACATCTTATGCAACTTAATGAGAATTTTTTTCTTTACCAGGAGTTCATTATTTTTAAGTCTTCAGACACATTCAATTCATTCTAAACGTACTTGAGTTCTTCCCCTTGATGAAGAAAATCTTGTATAATGGCTTTTCTGATGCACAGTCAGCATTTTAAATTCCCCTAATTTCTTTGCTTTCCCTGATTTTATTGCACACTGTTAGAAGCTGGATGGGAATGGTCTGCTTTGTCTTAGAAACTGTATCTTCCAGTTTAAGTAGCATGCTATTATCAGCAAAACCACAGTCATGAAAATCATTGTCTCCCAAAGCACTACTTTTCTTCATCCTACCTACCTGCAGCTTCTCTACCCAACTTGAGCTACTACCAGATGCCACAAAGAGAACTCGTATTTCTTCATTAAATTTACTTTGCACTTTTAAATGGAAAGGGTGACCTGGGAGGAACACAGAGATATTGTCTGAGGATGCAGGGTTGACTTTAGGAAAGCCAAAACCCATGTGGTATGGAATCTGGCCAGGGATGTCAAAAACAACAAGAAGGGTCTCCATAAGTACATGGGTGACATAAGGAAGACTACAGAAACTGTGGGCCCACTGCTGAACAAGGTGGGGGATCTGCTCACACAAGACGTGAAAAAGGCTGAGGTACTAAATACCTTCTTTGATAGTGAAAATGAACAACATACTCACTGGATGAACAAATTCTCCAAAGAAGAATATAGTCTGAGGCATTCATAAGGTTTATGATCTTTTTTTTTTTTTTTTT
>ML998050.1:201331-216754 GCA_010365825.1 Otus sunia
GTGGGGAGTATATTACTATATGTTCTCTTTATTCATTTCTTCTTCCCTGGGCACCTCCAACTGGCCGTGTCAGAGATGCTGGACTAGACTGCGTGGTGCTCTGGGCTGACATAAGACAGCCAGTCTTATACCTTAGAGACCAATTGATGGGATGGTTATTGTAATATAGCTAAGGAAATGTCATTTCTATCCAAGTATGCTGAGATCAGGGGAATTAAGACTGACTCTATGAAACAGAAGAAAAACCTGTTTCATCTGAGGAATGATTAGGTCATTTTGCTACCATCAGTGGTAACAAGGTAAGTGGAGATTAATTGAATTTTTAGGTTAGAATAAGGTGGAGACACCCATTTTTATTTTGCACTCTTAAATGCTATGGTAATACTTGGAGATGAGAAATACGATTAAGCATTATCAATAGGGGGCTTTCTGTCTAGCTCTCCGAGAAGTACAATCATATGGAGACATGCAGTTTCTTCTGAAATGCAAGAAATGAGTTTATCATTAAGCATCAGATAACTGGTATCTAGAATTCCGCAGCTTTTTCACTGTATGTAACTACTTGTCTTTAAGGAACTGTGTAGCCTGAGACACAATTCCTACACTATTTATCAAGTAAATACATCCTTTCAGTACATGAGGCTTTCTGGTGGTAATACAGCCCTGCTGATAAGAATGGTCACTCCCCTGCAGCAGAAACTGTGGTGAATGAGGATTCATTGTCATAAAACAGACAGGAAAAATTGTCCTAAACAGTCAATAATGAAGGCATCAATATTTTCAGTTCCTTTTGTGTTTTATGCAAGCTAAGAAGAATTTTTTTCTTTACCTGGAGTTTATTATGTTTAGGTCTTCAGACACATTCAATTTATTCTAAACATACTTGAGCCCTTCCCCTTGCTGAAGAAAATCTTGTATAATGGCTTTTCTGATGCACAGTCAGCATTTTAAATTTATTTTAATTTATTTTGTCTTCCCTGATTGTTATGCACACTGTTAGAATCTGGATGGAATGGTCTGCATTGTTTTAGAAACTGTGTCTTTCAGTTTAAGTATCATGCTGTTATCAGCAAAACCACAGTCCTGAAAATCACTGTCTCCCAAGGCAGTACTTTTCTTCATCCTGCCTACCTGCAGCTTCTCTACCCAACTTAAGCTACTACTGGAAGCTACAAAGAGAACACACATTTCTTCATCAAATTTTCTTTGCATTTTCAAATGGGAAGAGTAACGTGGAAGGAACACAGAGATATTGTCTGAGGATGCAGGGTTGACTTTAGGAAAGCCAAAGCACAAGTGGTATGGAATCTGGCCGGGGATGTCAAAGACAACAAGAAGGGTCTCCATAAGTACATGGGTGAGAAAAGGAAGACTAGGGAAACTGTGGGCCCACTGCTGAACAAGGTGGGGGATCTGGTTACACAAAGTATGAAAAAGGCTGAGGTACTAAATACCTTCTTTGATAGTGAAAACGAACGACATACTCACTGGATGAACAAATTCCCCAAAGAAGAAAACAGTCTGAGGTGTTCACAAGGTCTCTGTGGTATTTTTATTTTTTTTTCATAGAGCAGAGGGAGCTTCATTATACTCTACAGTGCTAGTGGGTAGGAAATATCTTTGCAAACAATACTGTGATTTTGTAGAAAGTCCATGTTTACTAGATATTAATGCACCTTGCGAAGATACCTCAAAACATCCCTTTTTTAATCCTTCTGACTTGAGTTTGATATACCCTATTGAAATGGACAGGAGTTGCCAAAGAAGACAGAAATGAACAGCTAAACACACAGACTCCCAAAGAAGAGACAAATTACTGGAATTACTCTGGTTTTCTTTTTCTTTTCTGCGTTTTCTTCCATCTGTTTATCTCCAACATCCAAAACTTACACAAAGAATTCTTGCCTTGCACAAGAGAACATGAAGCTGCTCCCTAACAAATGCTGAGGGATTTCATAACTAAGCATATTTTCATCTAATTTTTCAGAAAAAATGTCAATTCCAACACTTTTCCAAGAAAATTCAGACAGAAATTCATTTGATGACAACCCATCTTTCTAACTGCTTTCCTGGCAACCTCTGGGGGAGTTTAATGTGTTTCTGACTTCAGGACAATATGGACAGTTACCATGGGAGAATTTTTCTGTTGCAGTGATGTTTTAATTTCTTTTTGTTTTGCCATTGAAGGGAAACATTCCAACTGACTGTATAAAGACACATTACATCCAATGCAGATATTGACCCTGCTGCTGCTCAGAGTAACAATTGCCCTGTCACAAGGAGGAAAGCCCAGGCTCAAATCTCAGCTGTTCTTGATTCAAAGCAGGGACTTCACCTGACTTTTCTGTCAGACCTCCAGAGTGTGGAAGACTGTCATGTACTGGCTGGTTTGCAAAGCTGCAAGAGGCCCAAATAACATCATACCAGACCCATTATGAAATCTTACATTCCCATGCCTGAAGAAAATAATCTTTTCCAATGTCAATGCAGTAAACACTCTGAGGCAGGAAGATACTTTAGAACATGTTTTGTATGCTTCATGCAACCAAGGTGGACTTTTAGATGTTGTATGAAAACAAAGAGTCATCCTCAGAAATATGAGAATAATTATTTTAGAGTTACAATGGCAGTTCACAGATATTACTGCATTAGGCAGTGTATACACACAGGGCCTAACAGAACGCTCTTCCCCAAGAAGCTTCTATTAGAAGCGTAAGACACAGGACCACAGGCTAGAGGCAAAATCCTATATCCCATACCTATATGTAATTCAGCATATCCTATACTCAGTTCCATCTTTCAATCTGATAGCACAAGCCTTAAATACCAGAGAAAGAGAAAAGTTTATTGGAAGAGCACAGATACCAGTCCTGTCACCTGTAATGCAACTATATCATGTGTACAAAAGCGCAGCTATCGGTCCCGTCACCTGCAACGCTGATACATCATGTGTGCTCCCTCTGTCCTCTAAACCCGTCCAGCTACATCCTCACCAAAAGTGCTAAACATGAGCCCTAGAAAAACACTTCATTGACATTTGTCTGTTTTGTTTTCACCTGCTGCAGCTGTGTCCGAGTTTGTATTCAAAAGCTGAAAATTGAATTTCTGGAATAAACAACTTGTTTCCTTTTGTAAATTTGTTTATCAAATGTGGATGTTCCTTTGTCCCCTCTGACCTAACACATTGAATTAATGTACAGCCGGCAGACTGTCTTCAAGGTTGATTTTTGAAATCTCACATTTCTATGCTCTCAGAGACATTCAGCTCATGGTATCTCCCAACTACAGGCAGTCACAAACCAGTCTCTGATCACCATGACCAGCAGGGCTGGTGAAACCTTAAATACACTTCTTGTGTCTTAAGCCACAATGTGTTTTAAACCATAGTATCACATTTTATCTACCATCAGACTTTGTTTAGGGATTTTCTGCCAATGGGGTGCTGAGGAAAGCTACCCCTCCTGTTCTTGTCGCACAAGTACCTTAACCTTTTGGTTTTATTGTTTTGGCTGGTTGCTTTTCCTTCTTTCTCTTGAAATAAAATGCCCTTTTATGCCTTTTTTATGCTGTTCTCCCACAGGGTGCACGATCAATCATAAACCTTTTAGTTTGTTTTTAAAAAGAACAGTGTGCTGTCAAGTTTGTTGTAGCAGTTTTCTGAGGGGAACACAAAATTCATCTGCATTCCACTTTGAAAGCTTAGTTGGGCTTTGCTTGAAAAATTCCCCATAGAGTTTTCTTGCACATTACTGAATTCTCCTACTAATCTGCAAAGATTTCAGAAAAAAAGAACAAAAACCATTTAATTTTAGATATATTAAGTTGTACCCCATTTGATATGTACATCCTTCCATTTTAGAATGTGTAGCTACTTACAAGCATAGAACCTGCGTAGAACCTGCTGCTGTCAGGATCTGTCAGCAGGAAAATATCATATCTAAAGTATCACATTTCTATCTGAAGGGAGTGCCATACATTTTGAGGGTTTGCTTAATTTTTTGTTTGTCTGGGGTTTTAAGTTTCCTCGTTAAATGTTGAGTGGGTACTAAGCAAGACAAAAAACCTTTTACACCCATCAGGGAAACTTGCTTCAAACATATTTATTTTTGCTTTCCTTTTCAATAGCTTCCAAAGCACAGCTGGATGATTTTTCCCCACAGAGAAAGCTGCTAGAAGCAGTATGAACCTTTTACCTGGTTGTATTTGGTCTGGCTGGGATGGAGTTAACTTTTGCCATAGAAGCCCATATAGTGCTTTGTAGGACAGCGCTGATAACACACAAGTGTTTTGACTGTTGCTGAGCAGTGCTCAAGGCTGCCTCTCCAACAACTCCTCCTCAAAGGGCAGTAGTCTGGGGGGTGGACAAGAGGCTGGGAGAGAATATAGTGAGAGAGCTGACCAGAGCTGATCAAAGGGATACTCTACCGTTTGAAGTCATGTTCAGCAGTAAAAGCTAACAGGAAGAGAACTGGGAATGACACTTGTTTTTAAGGCATTTGTCATCTGAAGCAACTGCTACATGTACTGGGACCCTCCTACCCAGGAACTGACTGATCATCACCTGCTGATGGGAAGTAGAGAATATGTTTTTTTTCCTTCTGTTTCTGTACAGAGCCTTTACTCTTTTTTCATTACACTGCCTTTATCTTGACCTATGAGTTTTTCATCATGTTTTGTCCCCTGTCCTGATGAAGAGGGGGATTGAGAGAGCAGCTTGGTGGGCCCCTGGCAGCCAGCCAAGGTCAAACACCACATTAGTGCAAATAATTAACTTTTAGTTACATCCATATTTTTGACAGAGCAACCTGAGCAGACAGTATTGTCATTATAGAGGTACATGTGCAAATACGCTATGCACTGGCCATCTTCATGCTGTGCCTGAGAGTTAGTTTAGATTTTGATAACAACTCACTTAGGGCTCAGACTTCATTGCACTAGTCACAACTTGACAATATTCAGAGTTGATTCATGTCAACCTTTATTCAAGCTTGATGGTGCTTTAGGAGCAGACTTGGAGATTCCCTCCACAGGCTGCAGAGACTGAGCCCTTGAGTCATCCTGCTTCAGTGTGTGCTTCAGTCTCAGCCTGGACTGTGAGTGAGGAAGTCGCAGGCTTCCATCCAGCCCTGGTCAACCCCTTTTAAGAATCAGGGGTACCTGATTTCATTCCCTTCCATGGCATTGTCTTCAGCAACTGCCCCTCCTTAACCATTCCTAACAAGCTAAACTGGCTGGTTTAGCTAGGTTTAGGGTGATCTTTAGTCTTGCCCAAAGGCCAGAAACTACGCTTAATCGTAAGCCACCTTACATTTCCCCAAAAACCGGGGTCTTCTGCATTCACACACTGCAAGTTAACCCATAGTTTTATATTATTTTCCTACAAATAGACTAATCCCGGGGTTCACCTCTTCTTATATTATGTGAGAGTGGGGCTTCTTGTTGGTTTTGTTGTTTTTTATGAAATTGTCTGCTTCATGAATTAAGTGGTAACATAATTCTGCTAGGCAAAATTTGTCAGGAGTATTCTCTATAAACATTTGTCAGCCTTTATAAAAACATCCAACACATATATTTAGACAAACACCATCCCCCCTGAAACCTATTTGTCGTGTCTAAATTATAGCCTAGCTTGCTGGTATTTTCCACTAACTTGTTTCTCTAAAATTTTTGCATTTTACTTGAGTCAGGAAAACACACCTACTATGCAAAGTCAATAATTAATTGTTCAACTAATTAAAAATTATGAAGTCTAATCAATGAATGATGTTACCACAGCTGCAATGCTATTAACACATAGCTAAAATATTCCATTTATTAAAGCTCATTCATCATAATGATAAAATTAAAATTGATACATACAAACTTTCCAGTATCTACCTCTTTCTGTGATATCGTGCTCACCCTTCTGCTCCTAAGATCCAGCATCAGTTTGGGGATGTCTCATCAGCTTAAGGTGATTCATAAGCACCCCAAGTCCTTTGCTAGGAGGAGTATGATATCAAGGAGGGGGAGGTTCTTCACTCTTGTTCCTACATCCACGTGGATTCATCTTTGCAATGGTTGCTGACACAGCTCTCTGACTTGATCTCTAGTGATTCACAGTTCCAACTAATATCCAAATTTACTATATACCATTTGCCAGATAGAGATGTGGTTTGTGTTTTCTATGTTATCCAGAAAACTAGCTTTACCTGGTTCCCAAGACCATATTATTTCAATGACCTGTAGTGGATCTCTGGTGATCTGTCTGTAGCCATGGGCCTTTGATATCCTCCTACACCCACATCTGCAAGGCCTTNACCACTCCACCTGAGATCTATTTGTTGTGTCTAAATTACATCTTAAGTTGCTGTCATTTTCTACTAACTTGTTCCTTTACAATTTTTTCACTTTACTTGAGTCAAGGAAACGCACCTGTTATGCAAAGTCAGTAATCCATTGTTCAACTAATTAAAGATTGTGAAGTCTAATCAATGAATGATGTTAGCACAGCTGCAATGCTATTAACACATAGCTAAAATAATCCAGTTATTAAAGCTCATTCATCATAATGATAAAATTAAAGTTGATACATACAAACTTTCCAGACTTCTTTCTGTGATATCGTGCTCACCTTTCTGCTCCTAAGATCCAGCATCAGTTTGGGGATGTCTCATCAGCTTAAGATGATTCATCAGCACCCCAAGTCCTTTGCTAGGAGGAGTATGATATCAAGGAGGGGGAGGTTCTTCTTTCTTGTTCCTGCATCCACGTGGATTCATCTTTGCATGGTTGCTGACACAGCTCTCTTACTCGATCTCTAGTGATTCACAGTTCCAACTAATATCCAAATTTACTATATACCATTTGCCAGATAGAGATGTGGTTTGTGTTTTCTCTGTTATCCAGAAAACTAGCTTTACCTGGTTCCCAAGACCATATTATTTCAATGACCTGTAGTGGATCTCTGGTGATCTGTCTGTAGCCATGGGCCTTTGATATCCTCCTACACCCACATCTGCAAGGCCTTTGCTATCCTTCAATGCCTGCACCTCTTCTGTAATGCATTTTTAATCCAGTGTTACCGACAGTTCATTCTATGCTAAGTAAAGAACAACCTGTTGTTGTTATTATCTGTTGATGCAGATACGTAACAGTAGGACATACATTACACAATAGCACACAGCTGAGCAAAAGCTAAACTGAATTACATAATAGTACTCTGATTGTTCTG
Source organism: Otus sunia (assembly GCA_010365825.1). Taxonomy (NCBI): domain Eukaryota; kingdom Metazoa; phylum Chordata; class Aves; order Strigiformes; family Strigidae; genus Otus; species Otus sunia. Next base: position 208,545 of record ML998050.1, read on the forward strand.
TTTCAGCTAATCAAGCTGAAAGAAACACCAGGTAGGTGACATAAATCAAGAGAAAGCTCTGCATTTTTAACTGAGCACAAAGCCTGTGACCTGTTACTATATTCACTGGGCTACATGGTTTTACACGCTACGGCTTAACGGGAACCCCCAGACCCCTTAAATCTTGATGCAAGATTTGAACTTCCTATTTTTCTGAGCTAGAAATTAGATTAAAATCCAATCTGTGACTGATGGTTCTTGAAGAAGAAAAACAGTTTACTAGAAGAAAACATTTTTTCTTCTCCATTCAACAGAAAAATTTTCATAATGAATCAGTCTTGCTTTGGATTTCTCTTGACCTGTCAATGAAGCAAATGACAAAATTTAAATACAGGTAGAAACTGGAAAGTCACTTGTGTGTTCAGGACTTCAATACACCAAAGGAGTCAGATTTATGTGTATTCAGTTAATAGAAATATCTCTCTAGCTGATGAACTATGTATCTTTATTTCTTCCCCAATTTTGATTATGTTAAAATTCCTGAGTAAATATATTAAACAATTTTTTCCTATATGCACCAAGCATCAGATAAATCAGGGTTTACATGTCTAAATCACCAAGAAAATAGCTACTATTCATTATTATTCAGCCTATGTTTTTGTATTAGCTATACAATAAGGAAAAAAAAAAAACATTTCTAACAGTATGATTCAAACAAAGTGGATCTCCATATTGTGGAAAGATTCATGTATGAGAAAAATGATGTTGTCCCCTATTTCCTGTAATATTGAACTCAAAGTATGAAAAATATGTCAAACTAAGAGCCTTGGTGACTTGTTATCTCCTTTCCACAGGTACAAAATAATTTCTAAAGGACCTGCACTACCCATGTGCCTCAAAATCCAAGCCTACAGGGACCAGCTATAGGAATGAGAGAATTTTCAGTCTCCCACACTGCTGAAGTCAGCAGAAGTCCTTTCACTGATGAAAATGAGCAAAACTCTGTCCCTCCATCATACTCATTTCTGCTGAGTCCACCACGCAGACTGTCAGCCATACCAGATGCAGTGGTGAAACAACTGCACTCTCAATATGAAGGAGGGAATGTGCCATTTCTGTGCTGGTTTACAGTCAATTCTGCAGCATTTTATGCCTTCTTAAAGCAAATGCAGACCATTCATGACAAACTCGTAAGTACTTTCATCCTGAATCCCCAGTCACAACAAACACAAGTATACTCTGTCATGGTGGGTTGCCTTTTATTNTGGATTTCTCTTGACCTATCAATGAAGCAAATGACAAAAGTATGAATACAGGCAGAAACTGGAAAGTCACTTGTGTGTTCAGGATTTCACTACACCAGATGGGTCAGATGTAGGAGGATTCAGTTAATAGAAATAAGTCTGTAGCTTCTGGTGGGAATGATGTATCTTTACTAAAGGGGAAAATTTATTCCTAAATCGTGATTACGTTAAAATTCCTGAGTGAATATATTAAACACATTTTTTTATATGCAGCTAGCATCAGGTCTTACATGTTTAAATCACCAAGAAAATAGTCACTATTCATTATTATTCAGCCTATGCTATACAGTTGGGAAACAAAACATTTCTAACAGTATGATTCAAACAAACAAAGCAGATCCCCATATTGTGGAAAGATTCGTGTATGAGAAGAATGATTCCGTCCCCTGTTTCCTGTAGTATTGAGTTCAAAGTATGAAAAATACGTCAAACTAAGAGCCTTGGTGACTTTTATCTCCCTTCCACAGGTATGAATTAATCTCTAAAGGACCTGCACTACCTGTGTGCCTCAAAATCCAAGCCTACAGGGACCAGCTATAGGAACGAGAATTTTCAGTCTCCCACACTGCTGAAGTCAGCAGAAGTCCTTTCACTGATGAAAATGAGCAGAGGTCTGTCCCTCCATCATACTCCTCTCTGCTGATTCTGCCATGCAGACTATCAGCCGTGCCAGATGCAGTGGTGAAAAAACTGCACTCTCAATATGAGGGAGGGGGTGAATCATTTCTACCCTGATTTACAGTGAATTCTGTAGCATTTTATGCCCTCTTAAACCAAATGCAGACCATTCATGACTAACTCTTGAGTACTTTCATCCTGAATCCCCAGTCACAACAAATACAAGAATACTCTGCCATGGTGAGTTGCCTTTTATTCCTTCTCACAGACCACCATTTATGCATGACAGCCCTGTGGAAAACAGATGAGGCAGGCTGAAAAATCTGGAACAACAGACCTGCTTGGACCAGATGCTGTTGCTAAAGATGTCAGCTGTTTGCACGGTGTCATTTGGACCAGTTCATATAGTCCAAACTATAAATCAAACATGTACATGATCATTTATTTTGAGACCAGATCCAAGTGCTATTGGAGTGAACAGCATTCTGTTAACATCAGCATCCTGTGTCTGCCTAGTCATATATTTACAAATATTTAGGTTCTTCAACAAGTTTTCAGAAGTGGCTGTGTGAATAACTGAAAATTGACATGTCTACTAACGTTACACAGCTTTGCAAGTTCTACAAGCACACGTTCTTGATCCTGTAGCTGCCTAAAAGAACTAAGTTATAGTTGAAATAAAAATAATAAAAAGGTCAGATTCTGACACTCCCTGTCTTGTTGAAGATCTCTTACTCCATTGTGTTGATCCAGAGATGAAATGTCCTTTGACCAAAAATAAAGCATGGAGGACTTGAATCAAAAGATATTCAACTGCAAATGCATGTCACAGTAACATTATCCCTCTTGAAACTGCACAAAACTAAGATTTGCACAGTGTAATAACTGTTACAAATCTTTTACTAGAAAGTAGACAGAAAGCTACCACAAGAGATAAACTTTTCAGTAATCATCCAATAGAGGTGACAGACATGTAAGTGAGAATTAGCTTATCACTAAATTTCTCAGTCCTGTGAAAAGAGCCCAAACACAATCACAGACTGGGCTACATTCTTTTGGACTTGGGGCAGAAAGAGGAGTTCTCATTTGGAGATATGACTATGAGGCCTCCTAACAGTGTGCTAAGCAGTCTCCTGCCATGGGCTCACGTCTCACAGCTAAACATTTGTCTACGTTTTGTGCTCTATGATCACATAAATGCAGATGAATATTACACTTATGAGCACACTCGATTCAGCAGAATTTACAATAAATTATATCTTTGCTTTTAATTGCTAGTTTTGTGTAATTATCAACAGTTAATCTCCGGTTTACTATATTGTTTGAATGAAGGACAAGAACCAATAGCATATGACATCTCACAAGATTACCTGCTCCATCTGTAAGAAAATATCTTAACTACATATACCTTCATGAACGTCCCTTGGCCATCTCCATCAGCTCACTGACCTCACATATACGCAGGAGAGTTCTGGTGGGGTGGAAATCTGAATTTAATTGCTCTACGTTGATTTGTGATGTTTACCACTGACTGTGGAGTATGTAGCATTAAATTTGCTGTGCTATTGCCTATGGCTTTCTCAAGAAAATTTTGTATAGGAAGAAGAGAGTAATGCAAATTAGAACATTGTAGAATACTTGATTTATTCATTAGGGATATTCTTGCATTATCATTTTGTAAATCAATTCAAGAGATCAAGAACTATTAAAATGATTGTACTCAAAGCTTCCAATCAAGAATGATCACCCATTAGTCTCATTTCAGAAGAACAAATGAGTATTTGGCTTTTGTCCTGCAGCCTCATTGTTCACGTTTTCTATGTATCTGTTTACAGACACATATGGAGAAGAACAGAGATTCAGGTCCAGAACTACAGCAGTCACATTAATTGTACTCACCCAAGTGTCTGAAAGAACTTTACAAGAACGACAAATGTACACAATTTTAAGATAGGAAATGGAAATAGGAACAGTTTTATCCATTTTGGACTAGAATCCAAGCCTCCTGACTACAAAGCCAATAGCCCTATTAACCAGACCATACCGCCTACCTTAAAGTATGGCAGATACAAGTAAACCAGCTCAGCTGCTCTCGGATCATCCTCAAGTGTCCATCTGGGGCCTGCGCTCCAAACACAACCTGCAGTGCTCCAGACTCTGCCCGCACAATTCAGACAGTGAATCTACATCCAAGGAAACCATCCTGGCACAAACAGTGTAATAGTCATGGAGACATTCCCTATCACTAAGCCTTCACTGTCTGTTCCAGCCTGTAAATGCAACCAAAATGAATATAATTCACAACTCAATCATGTCATAAAAGGTAAAATATAAGTGATTTAGCTGTATGTCCTTTATTCAATACAGCCACTGTGCTTTCATTTGCAAATATTACAAACACAAATCATGAAAGCACTCTTCTTCCCCAATAGTTATGTAGGAAACATAAGAGCCCTTTTTTTGTATGTCTTTTCAAGTCTTAATGGAAAATTTAAGGATATGCTCATAAAAGAACCTTTCCTCCTGCTGCCTGAGTTTCATGTGCTGCAATACAAGGTGTATTATTCACTATGCTTCTATTTCCCAAGCCACCAACAAAACTCAGTATTCAACATCTCAACACAGAGAACATCAAAGCAGATGTCAGACCCCTGGGAGGAAAGTGTTAAAAGGACAGGACCCTCTCTTAAAAATCCCTGTTGCTGTGATGCCTGTAAAACCACTTTAAAAACATTGGTTCAGCAGCTGGTGTGTTGGAACATCTCATGATGCTCACCAATATTGTCCATGCATGGTGTGCTCATCTCTATTTACCTGTCCCACAGACAGGTTATACGTTCTTTGTACTGCAGACTAAATGCCTTTCTGTGCTTTTGTGCCACCTCTCCAAACTGGCTCTTTCACTACCAGGCATACAGGTGGAACTGCACTGAAAGAAAGAGCAAATATTGGTCCAGTCTTACTAATTCAGCAATAAATTCTTCATCCCTAGTGTGAAGGAGACACTATCCAAAGACACATACCCAAAGACCACTTCTCTAATTCAGGGACTGCTCGAATAACCTGTACAGTGATTGGTCCCTAAGATAGAGATCAGGAGAAAGCATTTTACACCAGCATCCCTGGGCTAGGACCCTAAATCAGGGAAGGTATTCAATGGGAAATAGCAACAGCTGGAGGTCCCATTTAACCCAGTTATGCACAGAGGGTTAAGCAGTGAACTTGAGTCCCTGCATGTTCCTTTCACCATCAAAGCTTCATTTATATAGGGGAAAAATCTAGTGACTCAGGAAAAAAAGTTGTGAAGTGTAGAAAATAGAGGTTGCAGAGAAATATTTTTATTAACACAATTAACACAAAATGAGACGATTGCAGAGATCATCCCAGGGTGGCAGATCTAACCTTTTTAAGAGGAAGGTTAACATGCTTCTGTCAAATACAAACCAATTATTTCTGTATAATGTAATGTTATGTATACGTAACCCACACAATTTACTAAACCTTCATTCTGTTAAATAATTAAAGTTATTTCAATGGTACCATTGCAGTCTTTTATGAAGCAATAAGCCAGTTGTCAGGTGGATAAACTATGAGGCCAAAGGGAAGGAACAGGTTTGTATGAATGCGGTACCACATGAACTACGCAGCTTGAGTGTTTGAATAAGTATATGTATTTATTTCTTTGCTTATTTAAAAGTGAACATCTGTTTGTGCACTGAATGAAAAATGAAGAAGTACAAACGTGTACTGGTTTTGGCCGGGATGGAATTATAATTTCTTCATATTAGCTTTGTTGGGTTTAGCAGCAGTATGGTGCTCAGCTGCCGCCTAGGGTGAAAGCACAACACAGGGAGACAGAGGAAATGATTATGCTAGAATGGCAACGCACACTTCCCTAGAAAAGGCATCATATCATTCGGGTGGAGAAAAGTTTGAACTACAAATCCCACTTTCATTTGTTCAGTAGTGTAACAGATAAACTAACGAGGGAAAAAGTCCCGTTGAGTGGCTGCCACTGTCCTGAGAAAATTTCCCACCACTTTTGAGTTATGAGAAAAATAGTTCTAAATCATCAGAAAAAGAAACTTTCCATGCCTCTGTCCTAAGGAATTAAAAGTTAAATATAAAAGGAGATTACACCTAGGCATTCCAATCCTACTATGTGATACACTGAGAAGGAATGTCTGACTTAGCTGAAAACTGTTTTTTGCATCTAATTGCTGCCAGATGATGACTGTCTCGGCTGAGAGTATTCTGCATAAAGCTCATCTCAAGCATGAGCTTAAGCTGAGAGACACGACGTCTATGTCCTCAGAAGGATATAATTCTAACTCATTTACTCTCTTTGCATGGAAAGTATGCTGACCTTTGGATTAAGGAACTATGTTTTGATACAAGATGTATGAGTTTAATTCTTTGACTCTGTTTTTCAGGTAATCATAGGCAAACCACAGACAAACCACTTCTTCCTTCAATGCTTGAGTTCACCTTTAAATAAGTGGTAAAGTGGAAACGTTTCTGTGTTCATCCCCACCACACTCGTCCTCCATCTCTGTAGTGTGTTTTTACAATACAGAGTTTTTTAAACAGGAAAGTCAAGCAAGATGTGACTGTAGAACACAATATGATCAAATTCAGATCCCTTTTATGGTAGGATGAGTAACAGCTAAAAGTCATCGATATACTTATTCCATTATGCAACATATCTTAAAACCCTAAAATCCCATTATGTAAATTGGGCTGGTACTAATGAGAAATGTTTTTAAAACCATCAACTGTTTAAGAAAACCATCTTTTTATTTCAGGCAACAAAATTTATATGATGTGTATATCTGTTTAAGCTTATCAGTGGTTCCTCTGAATCTGTCAGAGGTTTCTTACAGCATAAAACTCATCATGAGCATTAATCTTTACAGCATTGTATTCAAAGTACTTACTATTAATTTTCTGAATCTGGCCTACATTAATGCTATTGATGAAGTCATTATTTTTCAGACTAGATATGAACTTGGAGTTCTGAGTGCTGATGTCTCTTCTAGATTTCAAGATTCTCTGGAGTCATGGACAATTTCACTTCAAACAATTGTTTTGGGACCATCTAACTTTTTTCTTTCCTGAAAGAATGTCCTTCATGTACACCCTTGGAACTGGCTTGAGGCACTATTGTGGCCTTCAGGTTATAAGATGGGCAGCTATGATTCAGCATCGCCTTGAACTGCTACTTCATTTTGAACAACTGCCATACTTCATGATAAGAGAGGTTGCCTGCCAACGAATGTTGACCCAAGAATTTTAGGAAAAATTTTAGTGTTTCTTGAATACCTGATTTATATTCCTTGTTCTCACCTTGTTGTTATTTTCTAAGGAAATCTTTGATTTTCTGAGAAAATACATGTGAATTTTAGGGATAAGATACAGTCATGAGTTTGCAGTTACTCTGTCAGCTAACAGACATTCTTAGATACAGTCTTGTCTTACTATTTACTGAGGCTCTTTTCATGTCCACACAACTTTCAAACTAAAAAAAACCAGTTTTTCAATTTCAGCCTATTTCTAAAATAGTATTTTAGTATATTCACCTTTCATATATGAAAATAATTCTTGGCACATTTGTTAGTTATCATTTATTTAATTGCTCTCAGATGCTTGCACTCTCTATAAAAACCTCAAATGTCGGTTATGGACTATAATGTTTGCAGCATATCAAGCAATGGTAGTAAAAAGCAAGCAGAAATGCTGAAAGATTTTTTAGTACTCTTAATAAAGCTGCTGGCTGCATTTTGTTAACTAGAAGAGTGAGTAATTATAATGATATTTTCATCAGGTTTACCCAAGCTGTTTAAATCAAGCAAAACACTATAAGCTCTTTAGGAAAGACAGACAAGGAAGGAGAGGTGGTGGGGTGGCGCTGTATGTTCGGGACTGTTACGATTGCTTTGAGCACAAGTGTAGCGAAGACAGGGTAGAGTGTCTTTGCATTAGAATCAGGGGGAAGGCCAACAGGGCAGATGTTGTAGTAGGAGTCTACTATAGGCCACCCACCCAGGATGGAGAGAAGGATGAAATAGTCTATAGGCATTTAGGAGAAATCTCATGATCGCTTGCCCGTGTTCTTGTGGGAGACTTTAACTTCCCAGACATCTGCTGGAAATACAACACAGCAGAGCGGGACCAGTCCCGAAGATTCCTGGAATGTGTGGGAGACAACTTCCTGACACAGCGGGTGAGACAACCAACCAGAGAAGGTGCCCTGCTGGATCTCCTCTTTGTGAACAGAGAAGGACTGGTGGATGATGTGGCAGTTGGAGG
>ML998050.1:223956-250174 GCA_010365825.1 Otus sunia
GCAGTTTAAAGCCATTCCCTCTTGTTCTGTCACTAATCACCTGTGAGAAGAGACCAGCACCAACCTCTCTACAATGTCCTTTCAGGTAGCTGTAGAGAGTGATGAGGTCTCCCCTCAGCCTTCTCCTCCTCAAACTAAACAGTCCCAGCTCCTTGAACTGCTCCTCATAGCATTTGTACTCCAGGTCCTTCACCAGCTTCATTGCCCTCCTCTACACTCATTCCAGTACCTCAATATCTCCCTTTCTTGCAAATATGTTTAAAATTGATGAATAAATGACAAAATAAAACAAAGCCAACCAACCAAGCAAAGAAAAAAAAATCCACAACCCAGAAAAAATATGTATGTGGTGTTCTGTAAAACCTTAGAAAATGTTTTCATTTTGTATTTTGGGTGATCCATTTTTTGGACAGAGTAGGAAAAAATTACTAGAGACAATCAAAGAAGGAAGGAAAAAGTAGTAGGATTTAGCTCATCATCTTTTTGTTTCTGATGTTTCTCTGAAATGCCTAACACAGGTAATTCTGAACACAGAGATGGTTAGTCTATAGGATACACTGGAAAAGTTGTAACTTTGAGACCTCTGTGTAGCAAGCACAACTAAACAGACAGCCAGTGTCCTGCCTCATGCTCCTGGCAGTTGACTCTGTGTTGAATTAACTGATAAAGTGGTCTGCTGTGAGTCCCCGTGGTCACCCTGTTAGCTCTGTCCGAGCCATCTGCAGACACGATTCAGCCCACAGGAGCCTGGATGGCAAGCAAGTGCTCCCAGGAGGATGGAGGGGAGCTCAGCTGGCAATCAGCCTCACACAGGAGAGATGCAGAACGGGAGCAAGGGAACAGCTCAAGACGTCTCGCTCACTGTCCCCCAGGAAAGAACAAAGGGCAAGAAAAGAGGTGAAAGAGCAACACACTCCAAAGTCTATCTCTGCAGTGATACTGATCCTCCTTGTTTCTCTGCTGGCCCTCCTAAGAAACCACATCTTTGAGGGCAAAATGTTCTTGTGCTTAGCCCAACCTCCAGCACCAATATTCCACTTCAGAAGTTCAGAGTCACGCTGGAACAGACCAAGTGTTCTTCAACAGCATTCTTTGTGATAGAAAAGGTAGTTTCCTCAGAAATATGCTTCTCCTGGAGGAAAAGAGGATTTTGTTGCAACATTAAAATATTCAGGAAAATCCAGATAAATGTTTAATTTTGGGTGGAAAAATCTCGGTCTGGGCATTCCAGTGCAGTGGGATGTTCATGAGGGAGAACTAGCACTTCCATAAGGCCTTGTGATAGGTCTGATTGATGTAGTCAGACAGGGCATGCCAAAGTTAAGTATTTCAGCACTTTTCAAACAAATCCAATTAGAAATTTTCATTTTGAGATGAACATGAAGTATCAACGTTAATCAGATGTTGATATCCTACAGAAATTAAGCAGGAAATACATAGAGCTTAAAAGTTCGATCAACATAATTGAAATGTGCTGTGGTCTTGCTCAAATGTGCAAGTTATTCTTTCACAAGGAAGGTTTTAGTGCCCTCATTCCCAAGCAGGGGAGGAAAGTAATGTAACAATATTTCTGCTAATTCAGACTGTTTGAATGTAGATAGAAGTGTAAAGGTAAATTGTGATAATAGTATAACACTTGTAATAGTGGTAATGTGAGCTTAATGGAAGTGATGTGGGGAGACATTAAGGACTAATTTACACACAGCACAACTCCTGTTGCTGTGTGGGACTAGATCTGAGGGTAGCTTTGCACTAAAGTTAACAAGCAGCTGTGCTGAAAAAAAAGAAAACATTAGGACGAGGTTTAGCTCATTGAATTGGGACTTCTACTAAGCCAGTTAACAATGGAAGGACACTCTGAGATGGTAATTTTGGGGTTCATCTGGTCAGTGGTGGGATGCTAGCACATGTAGTTTATTTGCCCACACTCTGCCCAAACTGAGAGGGAAAGTCATGCCTTGGCCCACTTCAAACATTGTGCAAACAAAGTTAGCAGCTGCTGAAACCTGTAATCGGCACTACAACATGCTGAGCTTTCCCAGTAGGGATTAATCTTAAGAAAATCCTATAATAATAAAAGATAGATTGCTTCTGAGTTTATTGACACTGAATCTATTTTTCTGTGACTTGAGGTTCATCTGAATCTGTTATTTGATTTTTACTAAAGGACCTTCCACATAATTACTGAAAGATAGAACTTCTGTAACACTTGTCTTTCAGGTTCATCCAGTTCATGTTCTGCATCCTCACGCTGAGGCAGAATTTCTCATCTGGGCCTCTGAGAAAATTTTTTTAAAGATTCTCAAAATATTTCAAATACCAGAAGCTGCCTCTTCATTTTACCTAATTCAGGTAAATCACACAAGTTGAGATGATTTGGGAAATACTAAAGAATGAAAAAAAAAATAATATTATTTAGTTAATAATTATTTTATCTTACAGTAAAAGGATAGATCAGTTTGGGTTAAAACAATGGGCTAGGACTCCAGAGATCTACATTTTAGTACTGTCTCTTGTGCAGAAATCCGGTTCTGACCTTGGGTTTTTAGTCTTCATCTGTGCATCTCAGTTCCCATCTGTTTACCTTCAGAAAAGTAAAGAATGAGGGCATGATTGCATGAGATATTCTGTTACTATGGTAATGGATGCCACAAAAGAGTCTATTAATAAATATTTGAAAAATCTGCAGCCACCTCCTTACCATCTCCTCAATAAATCCTCACCCTCCCACTCGATATTATTTTGCATTAGTATTTTAAGGAAAGGTATGCACATTTCAAATGTTGGGCTTTATATAAGGCAAGCGCATCATCTACATACATTAGCTCATGGGAGGAAAATATTTGTGCATTTTATAGATATAAACTCAGATATAAATGCAGCAATATATAAACATAGAAATCCTCCATATATATGTCCTTTTTTTTTTTTTTTTTTTTTTCAGGAAGAGAAAGAAATCTTTAACTAACAAAGGATCAATGATTTCTTATTTCCAAAATCTAACACAATTTTTTGTTAACTCTTGTGCATTCAGAAGGATTATTCAAGCTAAACATTTGGATAAGGTGTTTAAGGAAGAAAAAGAATATTGAAGTATGTGAAAGACAACTTCCCTAGTTTTCCTTAGACTATTTCACATGTCTTTGTGCACTGAGGTTTGCTTTGGATAGACAGTACTGAAACATCCATAAGTCACTCAATTTCTACCTAGTAACAGTGGCCAGTAGTTGCAGCAAACTATGTCTGAAGTAATGACATTTATTTGACATTAGCAAGGAGCTACCTCCACTGTTAACTTTGTTCAATAAATTCATAGAACTCTGTCCATGTCACACTGACATATATATGCTCATTTCAATTAGACCTGTCCTTTCGAAATTAATACAAAACTAATACTACTGTATGTTTAAGACAGAGGCTAAATGATATGGGCTGCTATTGGTATAAATCTAGCCATTCAGGCAGTGAGAGGTTAGGTTAGAGCCGTCTCAGGTAACATTGCAATGAGCACAAGGGATGTTCACAGCACTCAGCTCAGCTTTTCAAAGGGTAACAGTTACAAAGCATTAAATTTCTCTCCAAAGGGTGTGGTATTAAAGTCATATCTTAATATTAAGGCAATGTAATTGGATCTAGTTGAATATAATTATTGTTTAGGGACATCCAATGTTCCCAGTAATATGCAACTAAATATACATTTACATAACCATAAGTTAATTAATTGATCAATGAAAACTCCTTTAGGGTTGCTTGGAGAAGAATTACTAACATTCTAAAATATTATGTTTACTAAAAACTGTAACTGTGAGCAATAATGTGGGCTGGTTTCATTATAGAAAAAAAGCTAACAAATACTTTAATGTCCCACTGGATCCTGTAGTCTTAATAAATGATTTAAAAAATTATATTAGAATTATTTTTTTTTGTCAATGATGGATATTGGTCTATCATGTCTTTCCTATTATGTCAACAGCTGGTAAAAGCTGGGGAAAAAATTGAAACAGCATCTACAACTTTTCTGGTTTTAGGTCTATGCTTCTCATTTGGAGATCTGCAGTCCTATTAGAGACTGTACAACAAAATCTGAATGTGTTTACATCATCAGTCAACATATTTTTTACTTGATAATGAAAAAATAAGAAAAAAATATTTTTGGCTCTGAATTCTCACATGAGAAAGGAAATGTCACCAAACACTTGCTTCTTATACCAGATTTCTGAACAGGCAAAATCAAACACTTCAGATTAAGAATCAAGTTTCCTTTCATTTCAGTGAAGTTTCATGACACCTCATGCCAGATCTGAAATATTGAGGTGAACTTTTTTATTGACATCAGTTCTGAGTCTTTTCTAAGACACGCATGTGCTGTGGTCAGTGGGCAATCTCTTGCATAACAGAGTTAAATTTCATAGGCAACCTGAAAACCCAGAGTCCATTTCTGCTACTAGCTGATCACCAGATCAGACAGAAACCCAGTACTTTCCCAGTAAAAAATGAAAACATTCAAATATACTTTACAATTTGGTTTTCTTGCTTTTCTGATATTTATTCATCCAACTGACCCCTAAGATATACAAGTGTCATGGATCTAGAGTCAATAGCTCCTCTTCCCAAAGGAAAACAAACACATTAACACTAAGAATTTCTGTGCCAGGCAGATACAAAAATACCTGATTATGTAGCTTTGGCTGTTTTACTTATTACTCGTTCCACCTCTCATTTTACATTTTGTTAACACAGCAATGACTGCTAATGGTTGTAATAAACTGAATCAAAGAAAAATCTTGATATCTATGGCTAGACCCACATACCTTCATGGATAATATAAAAGTCTCCTCTAAGTATGAGGAGTCAGTTGAATATTGAAAAGGAAAATAAGATATCAATTTGCTGACAACTACACAGACAAAATCATGAAAAATTAACAGTCTGAGGTGGAACACTTTCGGCGTTTTTTTCAAGACTCTCGGTGGTGATGAAGTGTCCTGGTTTTGGCTGGGATAGAGCTAATTTTTCTTAGTAGCTAGAGTATTGCTGTGGTTTGGACTCAGTATGGGATTTGGTGCAAGAAGAATGTTAATAATACACTGATGTTTTCAGCTGTTGCTAAGACATCAAGGACTTTCCAACTCCCCATGTCCTGCCCGTGCACAGGTGTACAAGAATCTGGGAGGGAGCTCAGCCAGAGCACCGGACCCAAACTGGCCAATGGAATATTCTATATCATGTAACACCATGCTATATAGACGAGGGCTGGCCAGGAAGCAGGGGCTCTTGCTTCCGGGATTGCAGTTTTTGGGATCTCCTNCTTCCCTTCTCTTGTATCACTATCCAGAAACAGGCTGGAGATCAGCTGACAAATGTATTGTGCATTACCTATTTGTATTTTCTATTATTATCATCATCATCATCATTATAATGATCATTTTATTATATTTCAATTATTAAACTCTTTTTTTCTCAACCTAGGAGTCTTCTTACCTTTACCCATCCAATTCTCTTCCCCAGCCCCCAGGCAGGGGAGTGTGAGTGAGTGGTTGTGTGGCTGCCAGCCAGGTTTAAACCACAACAGGTAGAATCTCATACTTACCTTCACTTTCTCACATAACTTTTTCCTGTAAACATGCTTCCTCCAGAACTTCATGCCAGAAATAACTGTGGCCATGTAAGACTGCTGAACTGCTCAGATATTCTCAGTAGGACAAAGAAGAAATAAAACTAAGTCTGGATAGGCAGGTCCATAAGCATAAATCCCACTAAAAATAAGTAATAAAAATTCATACAGAATAATCACATAGATTTCTACAAAAGCAAAGGCAAAAGAGGATATGAGAAAATAACTTGTGCCTTCCATGGATATTTCAGAACTAATTAATGTTTATAATACCTCTGAAACCGGCCACTCAATATTATCTTTACATAGGAAAAATATATTTGCCTGAATATTTCTCAAATGATACAAAGTTGGAATACATTAGAAATGGACTTGATAAGACTGAGCTAAAAACCTTCCACGTGACTGCCAGGAAAGAGCAATAAGAAGAATGTGAGACTTTTGTGCAATATTCATGTCACCATCACAAGAATGGAGTGTGATTCAGCTAGATTTATCCTTAATAACAGGCATCTAAAGATATTGCTAGATAATCAGTTATCTGACAAAACACAAATAATAACGTTGTGTACATGTTTCTCACTATAACTGCAAGATTCTAGTGATAACATGAGTTCAGGCTGAGGAAAAGAACCAACAAATCTCTCCATAGAATAAAAGAAGAGAATAATAATCACTGTAAAGACTGTAAGTTGCTCTGCAGAGGGACAGCAACAGCTGAATATGCCAATAAGATTTTTTTTTCCTAGTTTGGCTATGAAATAACAGCAAAATCCATGACAAACTGCCACAATCTGGAAAACCATCATATATGTTCAGGAATTGTTTAAAATAGATTTTTAAAAAATGGCTAAAAGAGAAGCATCAAAATATAATTGTAAACAAACAATTTTCCTGAAGATATTGATTTTCTGCTGAGGCCTGGTAGGTGTCATAGTTTGGACTAAGCATTTGTAGTTGTTACAAAGAAAAAAATTTAAAGATGTCGGTGCTAATATTTGCAAAGCAGAAGAAGGAAAAGCAGTAAGTCAAGAGAAACCATTCTCTTGATGAATTTTGTGCATGTGACTGAAACACTTCTCCCTTCTTTTTTTTTTTTTTAAAAAACAAAAAGAAAAAATAAAAAGAAAGATAAAAACAATAAGGAATAAAGTTACACAGCTTGGCCTTCTGCCCTTGAAAACCTCAGCCCATGTGGTCAGTCTGTAGTTATTTCCACTTCTAAATGCCTCTAAGGCCTGTTTTCATTTATGTGCACATGGAGCTATCCAGTGGTTATTTGCAGCCCAGGAGCACATTCATCTGATATTTAAACCTTTAGGAGTTGCTTTTCAAAGCAGCTAGCCTCCATCTGCTCACACTGGGAAGTTCTAGTTTCCACCAATTTTTCAGCACATTTGGAAATAAGGTCCTTGATTAAAAAAGGTGTTCTGCTGTGCAGTCTTACATTTTCACTCTGCTACTGAAAAGGCTACATGAAATATATCAGTGTTTTAATTACATTCAATCTGAACACTCTGTAAAACCTTTACTGTAGAATAGCCACTTAAAGAAAAATGAAAAGGCAATCTCAATGGACTGATGCCAAAATCCTTACAAACTTCTCCTGCATTTATCAGAGAATTAGGTCTTTTTAATTAGGTCACAGAACACATTCACTCATACTATAACTTGATTCATACAGGCCTATTGATTTCAAAATAAACCCACTAACGTATATTAACTGGAAATGTGAATACTCACTTCTATGAGGTCTAAAATATTAGAGATTCATTGTTCACCATATTAACAAAAAGACACCTTTGGCTATTTAGTTTTTCTTATAGTGACCTCTTCTATATTCTTACTCTTAGGAGCATCAGATACAGTTTATGACAATGTAGACAACACACTGGCAGGGCATTATGAAAACTCCCAGGTTATCATTAAACGCTCACATTTCCCCAGGCACCACTTCCCTGCCTTTAATTACTAAATACAGCTGAGTGCCTGGCATAAAGGGATAAAATGTTCACACCTGTAGCCCATAATTGCAGCTGGTTCTTACTTCCCTGTCCAGAAAATATAGGTGGCTTGATCTCAAATCAAAATAACGGGAGGAGACGGTCAGGTTCGCGGCAGGTATAGAAAAAGCAACTAGGTCTTGTTTGCAGATACCTTTAAAAATTTTTTGCATATGTTGTATAAAAGGCAGCAGGAAGATCAGGCACTCTGACTTTCAAGCTGAGACTTGCCAATTTTTTTGGACTAATTTCTTAAAGCCAGACATTGAGCCTAATCAATGGGAAAATCTAAACCATGGGGATAGTTTGGGGAATGTTGTCAACAATTCTATTATGGTGCCTAAAAGTTCTGACCACCCTCTGATTAGAGTAATTATAGGAGATGGAAGCAATCATATCGTGCTTATTGCACACAGTTCCTTCCCAGGAGTAATCCGTGAAGCAATACTTACAAAATCTACAGCAGCAACTGTTGCTAGGCAGTCACGGGAATGCATATTTCTGCCACCCTTTAAGCAGCTGAGGATGTTTCCCTGGAGCTGATTTTAGACAATGCTCACCTCAGATATGAGACCCTGTGGTCAGTCTCCAATAAGGCAGGGCAATTAAGGTTCTGCAAGAATAAAGTTAGTATATACATAGAGACAATGGAGCCTGAGGAAAGTCAGCAGCTATTGGGGGATTTAATTTGTTTCTGTGTCATTCTTTTAATTTTTTATTTTACTTCAGTCTGTTATTTTAATAGTGACAATTTCTAGCATAAGATTAGTTATGAACTTGGTCATGCTCAGAAGAGTTTCTCATCAAGACATGCTGAGATATTATCTCAGTGGCTCTTTCATTTAACTAACCTTTTCCTGATGAAGTCGAATCTTCTCTTGAAACAATGAATACAGCCCTACCCATCACACCAAACATCTTGATTGCCACTTGTACTCCTGCCACTCTTTACTCTCAATTTATTATCAGCAAAGTTTCTAATGTTCTTCTATTGTGACAGTAGTTAATGCACACAACATCCAACAACTTTTTCACCTCCAAAGAGCCTTGAAAACATGAATATTTCCTCATAATTCCATTGTGGGTGGTAATAATATTATGGATTCAGGCAGGGGATTTTCAAAAGCATATCTCCTCAACAGGTACTCTTTCCAGAAGCAGGGCTGCAGCACACAGGTTATGGACAACGTCAGAACAGCACAATAACAGTGGTGCAGGATTAATTTCTCAGTAACTACTGGCTTTAAAGATGAATGTGAACATCTGAAGACAATGCTATTTTATAGACTGCCAAAGTAAAGGATGGGAGGCAGATGTCCTACAAGCAGAGTAACTCAAATAAATTAGTGAGTACTGCAGAACATTAACTCTCTTGAAAAGAAACACCACATTGAAACCTTTGTCATAAGTTCACATTCTC
This sequence comes from Otus sunia, assembly GCA_010365825.1. Classification (NCBI taxonomy): domain Eukaryota; kingdom Metazoa; phylum Chordata; class Aves; order Strigiformes; family Strigidae; genus Otus; species Otus sunia. The sequence goes on from ML998050.1 coordinate 232,994, forward strand.
TAGAGTATTACTTCTCTTGCTCTTTCAGAAGCAAAGCCAGACCATTACTGTACACAGACTTAAACAGAAATCACTTCCCAGAAAGGCAGGAAATAGTAAAAATCCCAGATATGATGGCAGGGATGGAAAATAGGAGTTTTGACTTTGTGCCATCAAAACTACCCTCCCTGCATACTCTCACGAGTCATCCCACAGAGCCACGATGGCCAGGAGGAATGGTTCACCAGCAAGGATACACTACCTGCAACTAGCCTACGTCACGACACACTTTCTTCCCAGGACAGTGGAAAGACTGGGAATGTTTTGGAATTTGAAAGATGGGTTTATTAAAAAGTGTTAAGCAATCCAAATTATGTGGAAAAAGACTCCTATATTCCTGAATTCCTCTGATGACCAGGAATTGGTCACATGATTCCTCCAGCCAGTAGATGAAGTCGAAGAGGCCTCTGCTCAACATAGCGATAATGTACCTCTTTTGAAGACTTTGTGGAACACCAGGGACAAACAAAGGAAAATATCACCTGCATAACAAAGAAAGTGTCATATTAGCTGCACAAGACTCCAAACTATTACCCCTCTTCAGTTTTTTTCAGGGTATTTTTGTGATTTCCTTCTAAAACAGGTCTCGTTGTGCTTCTGTTAAGGTGTTATTGATGTTGAATCTAGTAGAACAGAATTTCTGGGATTAGACTATAAACAGACTTTCTAAGACAATATTAAGTGGCAGAGCGTTGAAATATAAACCCAAACCTTGAGGAAGAAAGATGCAAATCCTCACACAATCAAGGTGACATTGAGAGGCTTGAAATTGGTGGGAGGTAATGTGAGGAAGACCATGGAGGTATTAAAGGTGATATTGATCCTGAGACTTCAGACCAGCTTGACATGAGAATTACACAAAAGTTAAGAGCAGATTCTCAGGTCTGTCCACACAGAGGAACAACTAGCACACCTGAGCTAAAAGGAAGTAATAAAACTTGTATTAGGATAGGATCCAAGTCTCCCCAGGGATAATGCAGGACTGCAGAACAGGACCAAAGACCCTGAGCATCCCAGCCAATCTGATGTTTAAGCACCAAAGCACCTACTTATTGTGCCTAAAAACGGGCCTGTTCTACCTCAAGGAAGGCAAGAAGGAACTGTCACACATCCTAATCGGAAGGATCAAAAATGGATCTTGAATAGGAAAAATATGTCTGGCTTTCCAAATCCCTGGCTTTCCGTCATAAAAAGTCTTCAGCCAAGTTCTTTTCCACTGAATTAGCTGAATTGATACTATTTAATGTATTTATTTGGATGTAGGAATTTATCCATTCCTAAAACTCATTTGCACTGCTACATTTAAAAAAAAACTTTTCAACACCTATTTTAATTTAAATTATGCTATCAGACATGATTGGATAAGAAAAATTCTATGAACTTCTATTCCTCAACTTCTCTACTTTATAGAAAAAAAAGCTTCTATAAAAAACCATCTAAAATAATACATTAAAAATGCTTCTATCATTTTGTATAAAATCACAGTTTTGAAAATATGATGAATTATATTTTGTAATCCATACTACTAACAACATATACCCATTTATTGAATTAAAATATACCATACAGCCTCTTATGGTATGGATTCTCCTGCCCTGTAAGTAACATGGATAATCAGCTTACACACAAAAAAGAACTCTGAATCATCAGCAGACTGGAGACCTGCAAAAATCATAATGTAAATGATTCTCTTGTCTCTAAATCTCATTCAGACTTTCTGTATGCTGTTCTGTATAAAAACAAATGTGTTCAGCAGGTTAAGGGAGGTGATTTTCCCCCTCTGCTTTCAGGACACCTCATCCAGTACTGCATCCAGCTGTGGGGTTCCAAGTGCAAGAAAGACATGGACCTGTTAGGAGCAGGTCCAGAGGGCCACAAAAATGATCAGAGGACTGGAGTACCTCTCCTGTGAGGACAGGCTGAGAGAGTTGGCATGGTTCAGCCTGGAGAAGAGAAGGCTCCTGGAAGACCTTACTACAGCCTTTCAAAACATAAAGTGGGCTTATGAAAAAGATTCAGAGAGATTTTTTACCAGTGTTTAGAGTGACAGGGCAAGGGGCAACTGTTTTAAACTGAAAGGGGATGTAGATTGGAGATAAGGAAGAAATTTTTGGCAATGAGGGTGGTGAGGCACTGGAACAGGTTGCTCAGGGAGGTTGTGGCTGCCCCCTCCCTGGCAGTGTTCAAGGCCAGGTTAGACGGGGCTTTGAGCAACCTGGGCTAGTGGAAGGTGTCCCTGCCCAGGGCAGGGGGGTTGGAACTAGAGGATCTTTAACTATTCACTGAACTCAAACTGTTCTATGATTCTGTGATTCTGTCTGTTATTCTAGTGATAGTAACCAATGTTTCCTGACCTCTGCACCACCCACACCAAGTTTTCCTAGTCCAGAACTGTTTTACCTGGAACATCACATAATCATGTCAATGCTCACATTTCATTCAAATGGCTGAAATATATTCAGGTTCTTAGTTTTATAGCTATTGTAACTTGGCTACAAATCTGACAGACAAGTTTATATATAGCATCTCAACATTGTCATATTTTAAGATATTTTAATGTATATAAAATAAGTTCCATGTTTTGACTATAGCTAACAGCAAGCTGGAACTTCATAATGTAAGTGGAAGTGTGTCTTCTTCTCTTAACAAAGGAATGGAGAGCCTTCCTGACCTTTCACTGATTAAAGACCTGCATGTGGTCAAGAAGCACAGAACAGGTAACACATACTCCAGAAACTCATCTGCCACCTGGTCCTCCCAGATGGGCAGGAGGGTCACCCTTCAAAGATGGCAATAATGAAGGAGCACATACTGGGCTCCTTAGTGCTTCATCGTATTCAGTCTCAGCTTCTCCTGTTTGCTCGTTACTCAGTCAGGTTCAGATCTCTCCGCAGTCCCATTGACAGCGTGAGGGCGTAACCCTGAAATACAAGCAATAGCCAAAATGACCTTGTTACTATTCACCTTCCTTCAGGCTACCTATTTGTTGTACATTTTAGATACTGATGGGAGAGAAGCGTCTGAAAGTCTAAAATGCATCCTCAGGCTGTGAAACTCCTTCTTCAGTTCAATACCAAACTGTTTGCTGATGGAGCTGCCTTTATTTGCAGTGAAGATGAGGAAATCTGCGCAGAGGAAAAAGACAAGCCCAAAAAACTGTAACAATTTTTAACCCAGGGACAAGAAAAGGAAATTTTTTACATATAGGCAAAACTGTCCACACTATTCTAATAACCAGGGGCTGACTGTATTGATACTGCCTTTATCTTGTTTTACAACCTTTTGGTGATAAAAATTGCTGCAGATATCTTTTTTGTCAGTATAACCCTGCTGTTGTTTAGTCTTCAAACTTGGGTAGGGAACGTGTGTAGGAAGGTGCTTTACGAGAATCAGAAAACAATAACAGTTATAACACTGCAATGGCCTCATACAGAAGCATGTTCATCTTTCTTAACAAGTTCAAAGGACAGCAGGTGCAGGACTTCCCATGCCAATGAAAGGAACACCAAACATGTTTTGAGTAGAAAGAAACAAAAAAAAAAGCTTTGGAAAATCAAGAACACGTGACATGTGAAGCAATCATTCCAAAAAATGTAAACATCAAATAAATGAGAAATTGATCACTAAGCCAATCTTCTGTTATAATAACTATTGCAAAAAATAGCAATAATTTTTAAATAAGTACAGTGTAACTAATATATTTTGCAATGGAGATATTTTATGCTTTTCCTGAAGAGGCATAGAGTAATAATATTTGTACTGCATTTAGTGGTGATTTCAGTTCTAAAGGAAAATCGGGTTTTGTTGTAAACAGGTTAATAAGACTGCAAACAAGGTGGTTTTTTGTTTAGATTATGGATAAGATAGTATAAGAACCATGTTGTTGGCATAAGGCTTTCAGTTTTCAGACAGTTGGGAATAAGATGTATTTGGAAATCAAATATTTCACAAGGCAGGTTTAAACACACTCTGTTATTTTCAATCCTTTAATGAGACCTACCCAGAGGGGCACATGCTTGGCTGGGCTGGACTACCAGGGAAACACAGGGTTGCTTCACATAATATCTGACATAAAAACAAAGCTTTCAAAAGAGACAATGCTCACAAGAAAGGTATTATCATAATAGAGAAAATAACTGAATTGCACAAAATATATAAGCTATCTAGTATATGTCCTGGTTTCAGACATAGTTTATTTTCTTCCCAGTAACTGGTACAGTGCTGTGTTTTGGATTTAGTGTGAGAGTAATGTTGATAACACACAGATGGTTTAGTTGTTGCTGAGTAATGCTTCTCCTAGGTTAAGGATTTTTCAGTTTCCTGTGCTTTGCAAGCAAGGAGGTGCTGGAGAAGCTGGGAGAGAGCATGGCCAGGACAGCTGATCTGAACTAGCCAAAGGGATGTTCCATACCATAGGATGTCATGGTCAGTATAGAAACTGGGGGGAGTTGGCTGGGAGGGGCAGATCTCTCTTCGAGGACTAGCTGGGCATTGATCAGTGGGTGGTGAGCAACTGCATTGTGCATCACTTGTCTTTTCTTGGGTTTTATTCCTCTTTTTGTGTGTTATCTTCCTCTTCATTAAAATAATAATAATATTTATTATTAAATATGGTAGTGGCGGTGTTACTACATTTTATTTTATTTCAGTTATTAAACTGATGGTAAAACCCACGAGTTTTACTTTTTTCTTTTGATTCTCCTCCTTATCCCACCAGTGGGGCAGGGAAGGGGAGAAGCTTCATGATGTTTAGTTGCTGGCTAGGGTTAAACAATGAAAGTGTAAAAGCCATCAGTTACAAAAACAAATAGCAGCAAACAGTCTAAACAGAGTTTTGGAATAACTGTTTAAAGTTCAAAGTATTGATGCTAATAAATTGAACAGATTAAAAGAAATTAAACTGTCCAGAAAGCCAGTGATTTCAAGTTTAAACTTTGTCTGAAAATTGCTATATTGATTTCAGATCTGAGGAAGAGAATTCAGTTCCATGGTTCATCCATTTTTTCCTAGCTCTTTCTAATGGTCTTACAAAATTACCATCTTTTTCCTTGTTCTTTCATGATTAGACAAAGATTTACTACAAAAACATCATATCACCTGAGTAAACACTTTCCTTCTTTTACTATTTATGTAAGGGTGGTTATTGCTCTCTACTAGGTTCATAACTAAAATCAGATTGACCATGACGCAGAAAGCTGAGCATGTGTAAGCCGTAGTAAGATCCCAGCAACCAAAGACCACTGCTTTATCATGCTCCTTCCATTCTCAATGACATTATCACATCTTTCTCCATATAATGGAAGATCAAATGATTTGCCTAGCACTAATACAATTAAGGTCTAAATCTCAGAATGAGACAACAAACTTGCATTCTAGTTTGACTGAAATAGATATATTTTATTGCAATTTCCATCATTTACTGTGCTGTCTGCTAAAAAAAATAATTTTGTCATAGAAGGATGATAGGTTAACTCAAATAAATTTGTCTAATTCTTAAATAATATGTCTGGTTTGACCTTAACAACAGTAATTCTGCATGCTAGCCTTACAGAAGCACATAGGAGGCCTCCGCTAATACCAGGGAGTGCTGGGTGTGCTTTTGTGTAGAGATTACTTACCAGAGTGCAGTGTTTTACCCAACAGAGCCTGTACTATTTTCCATAAACAGCTGAAGTTCAAAGGAAATTACTTGTGCTCTTTTTCATCCATTTATTTCTGCGCACTGAAATACTCTGACAAGAATTATACCCTTCTTTCCTGTGATTTAATCTAAAAGACTGAGAGTAACCTGCAGAGAAAATGATGGGAGTGGGAACCAGGCATGGAGGATGAGAGTGTCTGAGGTGAACCTGAACCTGGGAAAGGGGGACGAGTATTTAAATGTTTGCCTTTGATTCTCAGTGCCTCAATCAGTAATTAAATATTTATGTTAATTGACCATAAATTAAGTTCAGCTTCCCGTGGGAGTTTGTTTTACCTGAGGCAGATCCACCTAGGTTTGGGCAACTGAAGATTAATGACATTGTCTAACATCGTTCCCTTTGTCTTAGTCTCATTCTTTCCCCCTCCCCTCCTGAAGATAGACCCTCACTGTAGAAAACACTTTCATACAGTTTTTAACATGGTGAGATCCTTATCATCTTATAAATGCAGACAACAATCCAGGGTGCTTTTTAATGCTCAGTGGTATCTAGGCACCCTCACTGCTTTCACCAATAAGAAAAGCAGTTTTGCTTTAAGCTGCTTGTATAATACACATTAATGCGTATTCCAAGATGGCTGAATGTTGCATATTTGATGTCCACAGGAGGAGACCAATGAACATGAAATAGTAACTCTGGTTCTCACAAGCTGCGTAGTTCTGGGTCGTAGCACCAACATACAGAATGTCACAACTAACAATTTTGATAGTCCAGTCCCATGAGAATGTCTCTAAATGCCACGAGTACTCCAGAGTTGCATCTCAGAAAAAAACAACTGTCTCAAAATAACCTTCAGCAGAAGGTATGGCAAATAGAGGTGGCAACAGCCAACTGGCTAGGAGTTTTCTGTAGTGCTTAAATTACAGGTGAGCATTTGTAAGCTGTATTAAGATCCCAGCAACCAAAGACCACTGCTTTATCATGCTCCTTCTATTCTCAATGACATTCTCACATCTTTCTCCATATAATGGAAGATCAAATGATTTGCCTAGCACTAATACAATTAAGGTCTAAATCTCAGAATGAGACAACAAACTTCCTGTAATGCTTAAATTACAGATGCCAGTTCAGCTGTGCTGCTATTGCTAGATATTCTCATCAGATTGAAATGCTCAAATTTTAAATTAATTTAAAAATTACTGTGGATGTCAGTTTTCACACACTTAGCTATGGCATATTTTAGAAGTAAGATCTTCAGAATTCACTTGCCCAGTTCCCTGTTTTCCCAAAGCACATAAGTAGCATTCTGTCTTGTTTCAATCAATAGTAGCAATGAGCTACATGCATCTGTATCATTTAATGTCTTTATTCTGTGTGATACTAATGTAGGAAATGAATGAAAATATAAGAATGAAATAACAAAATACTTTTTATAAAGGATGACTGTATTCATTAGAAGACAAGGAGCTGTTATTTCGCTGGTCAGGTATTGAGTGTACTTGATCCGTACGTAAAACTGATATCTACTATATCTAGAAGTGATGTTTCCAGGAAAATAAAATACCATTTAATTTGCTGAAGACTCAGGACGAAATTCTCTCTACCTAAAATGTTCTCCTTTTTTTCTTATTCAGGAGAGAATTGAATCTTTCTACCTGTAATGTATGTCCTTCTTTTATATTCAGAAAAGGCTTAAGCTGTCTGGTGCCTCAAGAGGATTTCAAAAGAGAGACAGATTATAGAAATAAGACTCTCCACCAACTTTTTTTTTTTTCTTTTTTTTTTTGTTTTTTGCTTATAGCTTTAGCTGAGACCTGTTTGGAGAGCAGCTGGGTGTATAAGGAGGCAGATCTTTATTCCTAGCTTTAACAGAGTAAAAACTGTTTTGTTTTCTCCTTTCTTCATTTTGCAAATATTTTCACTTTCTGTATCCCAGATATTGACAATAGATGTTTGTTTGTTTGTTTTCTTTTACTTTGGCTTAGGTCCTGAATCTTTTCAAGTTCCCTAGATAAGAAGACATTCTTTACTGAAGGACTTAGCAAATACAGGATGTGAGGTTTTGAGTCTATGAAATGTCCAGATACCTGGTACCTTGTATTGTATTCCTAGACCAGAAGAGGAAAATATATCTTCCATTTATAGGCAAGAAGATTTTGCAGCAAGCAGAAGGATGCAGGAGAGCACACCTAAACCCCAGGGGTCCTGTGGAGTTTGTCTGTCTTTTTATCACATGGTAACACACATCTTTACAAGGTAAATCTTTCTCTGCTAACTTCCAAGTAATCGATTCTGGTCAACAGTTCCATGTTGTGTCTTCAAAAATGCATATTCCAATGCCTTTATCAAATTACAATTTCTTCTTATATAATCCTCTTAAAACTTGTGTGTCACATAAACACACAAGCTCACAGCCACTCATCTGGACAAGGAATACCAGCTCTTACTGCTTGTTAATGTAGAGAACCCAGTCTATCTCAAGATAAGAAAACAAAGCTTAGTGTATCCAGAAGAGAAGAACTAAAAATTGAAGTAGAAAGGACGTTCTGAGGCTGAAGGGAACCCAACTAATATATGACTGTCGTTGGGGGTTTTTTACACTCAGACTTGTACTCCCAGGCTGCTGGAATCAGCTGTCAAACACACAGGGCCTTTACACAGAGCACCAGTGGCAAGAAACCTCAGCACAGGAGAAATCTAACCAGTATCTGCACTTGTCTGTCTCTGGCAAGTCCCCAACTGTCCCATGGGTACAGACATGGGCAGCTTCAGAAGACTTTGATTTAGAACTCATCCTGTTGCTGTTTTCTTCTCTGAATGTTGTTTCTCTTCTGAAGATGGAATAGGCTAGGGGCTGTTCCATATATCTTCCCCACACCTCATTTTTGGGTTTATAAAAGTACTTCCACATATGACATTTTTTGTTTTAGAAGTAATTCCTCAGTCTGGAAAATAATTGGTAAACTTAATTTGTAAAATGAAAGTATAGTTTATATGCAGATTAAAATGCACTTACAAGTAATTTGAAGAATATCGCTGAGTGAGGAATTATTTTCTCTTCATCTGTAATGGCTCTTTTCCAGGTTTTCAAATGTCTTGGTACTGATTTGACCATGATAAAGTTCATTTCCTTCATTGTAACTTGTATGGTGTTATATTTTGGATTTGTGACCAAAAGTGTGTTAATAACACACCAATGTTTTAACTATTGCTGAGCATCAAGGACTTACCTATTTCTCACCTAGATCCACCAGTGAGTAGGCTGAGGGTAGGCAAGGAGTTAGGAGGCAACACAGCTGGAACAGCTCTCCTCAACTGACCAAAAGGATATCCCACACCACATGACATCATGCTCAACATTAAAAGCTGCAGGAAGGAAGGAGAAAGAAGGGGATTTAGAGTGATGATGTTTGTCTTTCCAAGTCACCAATACATACGATGGAGCCCAGCTTTCCTGGAAATGGCTGAACACCTGACTGCTGATGGGAAGTTGTGAAGAAATTTCTTATTTTGCTTTGCTTGCATGCACAGCTTTTGCTTTACCTATTAAACTGTCTTTATCTTACCATACAAGTTTTTGCACTTTTACCTTTCTGATTTGCTTCCTATCTCACTGGGGTGCAGTGGGCAAGCAGCTGTGTGGGGCTTAGCTGCCTACCAGGGTTGAACCACAACAGGCTTGCTGCAATGGCACAGTTACCTTATTACAATTTTCATTAGTTTTGACAGTGGGTGTACATCACATTAACATATCTGGAACATTTCTTATTACTGATAAACTCAAGGAGTTCTTAATTCATCTTTTATTTCCTCCTAGATGTATATTGAAACTCTATTCAAAAAAGGACTACTTTTGTTTTATATAAACAGATAAACTAGAGAGAGAGAGAGAGAACATTGCTATATTCATATTATTTATACAAAGAAGTGGAGGCACCATATACAGTCTGTGTGTTGAAGCTAACTCATTCTCCTTCTGATTTTCCTTGACTAACTAATACAATGATTCAGGATATTGTTTGGATATTTTGGGTATTTGGGGGTACTTTTTATATTTTTGGTTTGTGGGTGGATTTTTTCTTACATTTAAAATTTTGAATTTGTAAATACCAGATTTTTCCAAAGAACTGACAGAACAATAAATTCTAAGTGCTCACCACACATTTTGAAAGTTCTCAAATATAAAGACCATGTTAGCATTACACTGAACTAATCACTAGTTAGCTCAGTAGCTCAAATGCTTCAAAGACTACCCATATTTTAACAACAAAAAAAAAATCGATGGCTGTACGTGGTCTCTTTCAAGCAAGTCTTCCAATCTGATATCAATAGTTTGCATCCATTAGCCCCTCCTTTTACAATTTATTACTCAAGTCCAACCAATAGTAGACAAAGCACAAAACAACGTGAGGCAGAAAGTCCATACCGTTTAAAGCCCAAGAGTAGTACTCCAAAATCATATCTGAACTACTTTAGGCAAGGTACAGTAGTCAGAATGAGATGTAATTATTACTGAAATTTCTTCCCTTAATCCCAGTTTTGTTCTTTTGTCACAGACCTCACTGGAAATATTTCACCATGAAATTCAGTCAGGCAACAAACTATGTTTCCTCTTGCAAGAGATGCAGTGCAGCCTAAATGGTCCTAGATGGTAAGAATTTGCTATGTCTGAGGTGCCTGGGCCTTTGAATGTCCCTGGCACATTTCCTCTATCTCATCTCACTTGAGGAAGGATAGCGATTTTGGCAGACCTAAGAAGCACATTGAGGAGACAGTGTGATGGTTTTAGCCCCATGCCTGTCTGTACTTTAGTCTAAAGTGACAGAACACCGATGCATTCAGCAAAAGGACAGCACTGTTCCTATAGCAAAAAAATATTACCAAAGATCAAAAAGAAAATCCTTGGAAAACTGAAGAAGTGAGAAACATCTCCAGTGTCTCAGTAGGAAGAATTTCATCTGCATCCTGATGGATCCAGGCACAGCAATAAGGAGTATAACATTTTGTAGCTGTAGAGATTCATGTATCAGGTGTCAGACTGAAAGCTTCATTTATTTTTGCTTTGTCAATAAATAGATTTTTAAGAGCATTTAAATAGCCAAGGATAATATGCCAAACAACCAAAGAGCTGCAAAATGAAATTTAATGTATGCCATTAAATGCAACTGAGGCAAATACATTAAGGTGGCAAAAATATTTATTGATTCTTCTTGTTGCTAAAACAAAAGAAAGAAAGAGAAAGTTTAAGCAGCCAAAGAACAAGCAATTAAGGATTTGAAAGTATGGGCTTAAAGTATTGGGTCAGCAAGTAAGGTAGTGATGTCACAAGCTGATGTTTCAGATCATGTCTGGACCACCTGCTGCCATAGCATGTACTGGTTCTGACACTGCGGTAGGATCTTGACCATGTACTCCAGGAGGCTGCAACCAGCTACATCTCAGCAGCACTAAAAAATAGGTCCTTAATCAAACAGGCTGTGTCTAGAGAGATTACGCCAACATGAGCTGGCCCAAATCTGTAAAATGCATCTGCATGCTTTTATTCCAAGCAGACAGTAAAATCAGCATATTTCTCTAGTGAACACAAATACTTCAATTATTTTCACTCCTATTGAGAAATATTTCAACCATATATTTCCCCATATATGATTTTTTGGGGAAAAAGAACAAACAAACAAAGAAAAGAGAGAAAGCTTGTGTTTTGGAACATTTCTTCTAATTTATCTGCTGGGATAAAAGGAGGAAAACAGTATAAGCTGTTCTTAGCATATTTTGACGTAATTCTGTTTTCCAGTGTACATTTTTTCAGACATATTTTTAGTGAAAACTTTTCTAAACTTTGAAGACAAAAGTAAAAGACTTACAGTGACATTAGCTAAGCTGTGCAGGTGTCAGGAGACAGACATGTTGTTAGGAGAAGGCTGAGTGAATGGATCCCAGAGCAAGGAAACAACCTGAGCTTTGTTTCCTTCAAGAATAGATTTGGCATTAAATGGGATCTATTCTGATTCCAAAACAACTTCTGTATAATAGTAAAACTCAAGAAATTGTTACAAAAGTAAGTAATGAAATATACATCAAGTATAATACCCTATCCTTCTAGACCAGCAGAGCTCCACAGGCAGCAAATATTTTATCAGCACTTTTCATCTGCTACAGTTTCAAACAAGTGTATCATAATTTAAGATTTAATCTGATTTGTCTAGGATCAAACATCACATGAACAAAGTTCATAGAGATATTCAATCAAAGCTGGGGAATGTACAAGGAGAGATTTTAGAGCCAAGGATGAGAAGCACTACTAAAACCTGGAACAGTGTCCAAGATGGCAGACCTTTACTGAGAAGCCAGTGCTAGTGCACAACCTCTACTACTGCTCACACAGATTTTTAGAGAGCCAAAGATGCTCTAGCTGTGAAGGCAGAGAAATTTCTCTACAGCCGGTGCCTTAAGGTGACTGATTTCCTCTGAGGTTTCAGTGGATTGATCCTTTTCTTTAGAAAAGCAGAAATAACTCTCATCTTTGTCCTGACAAAGGGAAACCTCCTCATTTGTGTTCAAGGATTGTAAAGTGCTGAGAGGTGCAAATAATTGGTTTCTTGGTCCAGCAGCAGGACAAATTAAACCCAAATGAGACAAGAAAGAGGCAGAAAAAGTTGCACGCCAAACGAACCCCACACACACCTCTGACTGCTAAGTCCAGCAAAGAACCATTTCACACCAAGTGAATTATTTTGTTCATTCCAAAACTGATGTATGTTTTCAGGGCAGTTACCATGATTTTTTGTTTTCTTGTTTTGTTTTGAGTATAAGGGACTTCATATTCTCTCCTCTGGACTCTACAGTCCAGAGACTAATGTGGTCACCTAAGTGTTGGTGAACAGGTTTCAAAACCTGGGTTTTGAATCCACTTGACACAAAAACATGGATACTCTGCAAATGAGTTTTTTGGTGTTGCTGAAAGGATGCACTTTGGCTGAAGGGATTCTAACTCCTATGCAAATATTTTTCGTTATTTGAGAGTAAAGCTTGGTGTCTAGATGTTCCCTTAACTAGCTTAAGACCACACCTGTAAGAAGTAAGAACATGAACAAGATTGTCTTTCCCATTCTGTGACCACTGAATCTGAGAGATGTACGCAAAATTCAATTACTTTTTACTTGTTTTAAAACCAAGAGTTAGTTTGTCAGGGATTTCTCACTTAAATCAGAGATGTAAGTCCAAATACAGACTCTGAATCCAAAGGAGAACAGGATTTTTTTCTAAACTGATCACAAGACTGGCATTCAGACTTGGTCTGAAAAACACTTCTTCCTTTAGAAGCTGAATTATATATTTTGATTCATTTTGACTACCTTCCGTAATGTACAGTCAATCTTTATGTAGGTTTGGAAAAATGTTCCTTGAAGAAAAACTAAAAGGCATTGCTGTGTGAAACAACCATATATTGGCGGAAAGAGAGCCAACAAAAGTGAAACAGCTCAATCTTTCTAAAATTGAATGTACTAACCACTTACTGTTACAGAGGCTCTCAAATAAACAAAAAACTACCAAAAATTAAAAGTTTACTATCAACACAATTAACTAGCCCTCCACAACGATTCAATGGCAGGTTTGAATGCCCATGAGAGGAGAACAAAACACCATTTCCTTGGGTTTAACAACAACCCAAAACACTCTATCACTCACCTAACAAATGAGGACTCTCAACCTCGAGGAGATTCTCAGGGTAACATCCTGACCCAAGTAATGTCAAAGAGTTTCCCTGGCTGAAGTCCTGACCCAAGGGAAGAGCTCTCAACAACAGCATACTGTCCAGGGGGGGACTAGCTCAAAATAGTTGCCCCAGGGGACTCCATTTATACCCAGACAAATCTCATCTCTGGTCAATAGCAGCTCCCATTGGCCAAAGGCCCCAACTACTGTGAAGCCCTGAGAACAGGGGCAATCAACAGCTGCTACACTTCAGCAGCCAAGAAGGCCTTTTTTCATTGGGTGAGTGCAACTGCCACACAATCCACCCTGTGACCACAGTCATGATTTGGCTGATTTCCCTGAAGTGATGGTGCAGTCACTTCTTGCCTCCAAGATTGAAAGGGAACGCAGTCCCAGTGAGTTTCAGTACTTGTGGTGGATCATCATTCCTTGATAATTACGCAAACAAATCTCAAAAAAACCCCATACTCTAGCATGGACTCTACTACTTAGACACTAATACAATCTATTACAATCAAAATTGATGGAAGCTAATAAACCATTCTAACAAGGAAGATTCAAACATATCCAGTCAATCAACTAATGCTTAATTCAGCAACAATTACCTCAAGTCTTTTGCCACTTTCTTCATTTGTTAACCTAAACTGACATTAACACAATCCAGACATAAATACACTTTCCTCCCTCAATAGCACCAAGTTCAATCATATTCTTCTGAAAGGTGTTAAATTCACAAGATTAATTCACCACCACATTGTTGTCCAAGTCTTGATTGTCCATATGGATCACCATTACCAGTCAGGATGCCAAAGATCTGCAAGATCCTAAAAAAAACCCAGAACTAGACCTTGCATTAGAACCTGGGCATCAAGTTAAAAGTCAGGGATTATCCATTGGGCAATAATACGGTGAGTTTATCTAAGGCCTCCTAAGCATCTAAACCCTTGGTTTTACAAAGGTCGTAGGCACAATGCCAGTCGAAGGCAACTTCACCATGACACCTACATACATTTTCAATGGGAACTGGTCCTTATGATTGTCAATTATAGGAGTATCACTAACCAATAATCCCGCAGGGCAAAATGCTTGTATCTTTGAGTTCCCATAATTTCCCCAGCAGTTATTAACAATAAAAGACACTTGTGATAACCATATGTCCCAGTTATGTTGTGAGACATAACTGGGCATGTTGCTTGATCAAACCATTAATTTGCTTGACTATGTCATTTGCCTGAGGCTAATATGTTTTATGAAACACCCACTTAATACCTTCTCCTCATGCCCAGCCTTGCACCACTGTGGCTGTGAAATGTGATCCATTATCACTTTGAATACATTCAGGGCTGGGCAAGCCCAGGCTGGGCAAGATACTAAACCATCCTCTCAAGTTTGGATTGTTTGGTCTCCAGCTGTGCTAACAGATTAGCCATGGTTAATCCTGATACCACCTCTACTCCCACCAAGATATATCTCCTTCCATGAAATGTCTTCAAAGGACCAATATAGTCAACTTGCCAGGTCCTCCAGAGCACCTTACCTTGTTTAATATGGCGGGGCTTGATTTGGGTGTTTAACCTTAAGCCTCATTCAATATAGTGGACAAGCCGTAAGAACTGCTTCACACATCTTCATTCATACAGGCCATTGGTAGGAATTCACCATGCAGAGTGGGCAGCCTGACCCCCAAACCACAGATACTAGTTTTTTGACTCTCTCAACTCCCCTCTTGATACCACAAAATTGTTAAGTTTCCATTTCTGAGGGAGTGAGGTTGCCCTATGTTCTTGGGTTTTCTTCACCAGCAATTCCACCAGCTTCCGAATGCTGTCGGTGGATTGCCCATGTAATATTATCCAGGGTACCCCCAGTGTCCATATCTTCCACGAGAAATCATTCCTGTCTGAATCATAAGATCGGCCTGACTTATCCTGGGGTGGTTCAAACTCTCTACAAGGAGGCTGCTCAGGGTGGAGTTTCTGACTAACTTGCCAAACCTTCTGATTTCCATCCACATCACCACCCAGGTCAGTCCAGCCCATTTCTTGCTCATCAGCAGCCAGATCATGTAAAACTTCTGCTCACATTAACATGTGCACGTGAGGGGCTGGGGGGTTTTGCTGGTTGCATTCAAGGGTTTTTGCACCCATCTCCAAAGGATTAGACATGTATCTTTAAGGCATATGGGAGTCCTCTAATAAAAGCTCTAAGGTGGCTGGGATCCACCGGCACTGCAAGCGGTATTCCACACGGCCCCTCTCACCCATCGCCTGAATGCCAGCCACCTTTTGTACTCTGTCTGCCAATTCTGACAATCTCTTCACCTTAATGATAACAGGTTCCCCCTTCTCCTTAGAGTCCACACCCCCACCCAGCCCAGTAAACCACCTGAGATGTTATCGACTTGTTAACCGCTGGTCTGAAACATAAAAACACTCCAGGACCCCAGAAGTCTTCTGTCTCATCATCACTCAACAGAATTCAATCCCACTCCCCACCTACCCCCCCACACCCCCACACACACCAAGAAACTCTCCACAAATACTCAGTTTCAGTTTCACCCACCTTAAGCAAAAACTTAACCTGAAGTTCACTAAACTCAGGTACTGTCCAGGGGATCATACAAATGGTGGTTTGGGGGTTGCCGCCTTGTGGACCTGTATAATTTTCTGTTTTAATGAGAGGTCACATATTTCTTTCCTCCAATTCCTCTTTTCCTCCAAACTATTTCCATCAGACTCTCTCCAGATGTCTCCATCCCACTTCTCAGAATCTGCACTCATAATTAAGTTTTGAATCTGAACAATACTAGGCCATTTTGCTCATGCCAATGTAATTTCATTTTTCTGTCTCTCTCATAACAATTCTGTCTTCAAACAATCAATTTCCAAACACTTCTCTAGATTATCTTTCTCCACTACTACAAAGTAATCCTGCGACTGAATCAAACAAGCACCTAAGATGGCGTACATTTTTCCTTCACTTCCACCATTCCAAAAACTTACTTGGCTCTGTTCCAACTTTCTCTCAACTGCCACTGGACCAGACCACTTCTCCTTTGCTCATTGTACATCTGGGGGAGAAAGGACATAACTATGCTTCTGTAATAACTCCTTTATAGACATCCTGCTGACTAGACTGATTAATATGTTATGGAGGCTCTCAAATAAGCAAACAACAACCAAGAATTAAAATTTTGTTATCAACACAATTAACTAGCCCTCCACAACCACTCAACAGCAGGTTTGACAGCCAACAAAAGTGAAACAACTTTCTAAAATTGAATATCCTACAAGATAGGCAGATCATGCAACTGTTCTACCATTACAGAAAGTGGATCAACGTGAGATACACTGTTAGCCAGCAGCTACACAGAGCATTCCCTAATCAGCTCCAGTAATCTTCTAATATTGCCTTTTTACCAATGTTCTGGACTTGTAAGCCTCCATTCATAATCAACAAAATTACACTAATTTCACCTTTTAAAGCCAGTTATATGTCCAAGTTATATATATTGGCAGGTAGACTGGTCAGAAAATGTACGTTTATTTCTTCAGCTTGTACTATTCATGGTGGTGTCGTTAGGCCAAGTTACTTAAAACATTGGCAGGAAATCCCTTTGCCATAAGTACAGAAATAAAGAGGAAAGGATGGATTCAGGACCAGAAGTTAGTTCTGTGAGGAATTGAAAGAAGTAATGCCTCAAAGATTCTCTTCTCTTCTCTTCTCTTCTCTTCTCTTCTCTTCTCTTCTCTTCTCTTCTCTTCTCTTCTCTTCTCTTCTCTTC
>ML998050.1:250252-262737 GCA_010365825.1 Otus sunia
TTCTTTTCTTTTCTTTTCTTTTCTTTTCTTTTCTTTTCTTTTCTTTTCTTTTCTTTTCTTTTCTTTTCTTTTCTCTTCTTTTCTTTTCTTTTCTCTTTTCTTTCTTATAGATTTATAAGATGTCCAAGGAGAGACATTCCAGAAGAATTTCTGAATACATACAGAATCTGAAAAGAGGAAATGGGTAGGTTTTAATCCATGTCTGACATGGAGCAGAGCAAGAAAATATGGACTAAAAAGATAAATGGAGACAGAGATACTCTTTTACTGAAGAAATAATCACTTTTTTTTTCCCTACTACACAACACTAGACTGTCCTCCAGATTAAAGTGAACCACTGAAACTGCTTACTTCATTAATAATATAACAACCTACATCCTAGGTCTCTCATGAAGAAAAGATAGAATCGATTCTTGATGAGAGAAACGTATTTCCCATTTTCATGGAAAACATTTGTGCGGAGTCCTAGAACAAAATAAAATGAGTTTACCTTGTTTCCCACCCAGACTTGTGGTCATCCAAGAACTAAAATCAGCATGAACTAGGCTTTTTGAACACCGAGACAAAATCTGCACTGTATTCAGCAACCAGAAACATTTAACAGATCTCAGCACTGATTCCCACTCAGGACAGCTCTTCCCTTCCTATTTGTTTTTCTAAAAAACTGCTTCTTCATTTTTCAGAATGAATAGAGAAAGCATTCATAAGGGAAACAAACAAGGCTGAAGAATTTCAATCACAGCATTGATAACACCAGATTGCTTTTTATTCAGAAGTTGATTTTTATGCAGTGCGCTCCATTAACTGTGTTTACCACACTTATAGCTCTTTTTCTCATAATCATTCCTCAAGTCCACGCTGTTCTACCGCTCTGCAGATTATATGTTCCTTTAACGCAGTTCTGTTTCTTATGTAACACTCTACAACTTTGTTAAAAGAAAAAAAAAAGCCATTCAGATTTTACTACAAGGGGAATATTTCTCCCTGATACTCCATCAAAAAGATGGACTTTCTTTGATGAGTACACTTGTAGAGCTACAAATATATCATAAATTAAGTCTCAACGTTTAAAGTCCTGTGGGCAAAAAGCTCTGAATTACTCAGTAAATTCATGTGTGATAGATTTGAGGGACTAAATACAAATATTTCAATATTAAATAGTAGGAAGATACACAGGAAGCAAAAGTTCATTAATCGATAATCAGCTGGTTATGTTCTACACCTTCAATAATGTACTTCTGCCATTCTAGCCATTTCTCCCCTTTTCTTACCTCTTCTTTTATCATCCATCTTAAACTGACTTTTATATCTTGGATGCTGTGCTGTACTTCAGAAAACCTGACCCCAGTTTTTGGCACTAGTGAAGCTTCTTTGGAAGGAAAGTCCTTTCCTATAGCTCTCTCATAACTTGAGTTCAAGTATTCAGGTTTATTTCTAAAGAGGACTTCCAACAATCTGGATATTTTAAGTTTTTATAAGAAGAACCCAGTGCTCACAGATGGCAGCATCTATTAACAAGACAATGTGGAGAACCTACATCTCTGGGTCCTCAGAGACCTGATAGGTATCATCCTGACACAGGGCATGAACACAGAAGGTTTGCATGCAGTCTTCACCTTTACATATGCACTTTGGTATGTGATACATTTTTTGATGAAATATAGCCACTTCTATCCTAAAAAACAGCAGTTAACAGAAAGTATGTGGAAGACATATAGAGTCACTGAGAAGGACAAGTGACAGAGATGGCACATGTTTGGAACAGCATAATTCAGAAATTATCAGGCCAACTTTTTGTGTTTGATTCAAGGTTAGATCCTCAGTTACTATTCATCTCATTGAAGAAAGAAACAAGCAGAGAAAGATGAAACATTGAAAAGAGGTTAAAAATTGCCCATTATGTCTTTCTATTTACACAAGAGGTCTGTGAAGACAAAATTATTTTTCTATGCCATACCAGAACCACAGGTGAAAGCTACCAAAAATAGCAGCAAGATGAACCATATGGCTACACTGTTAAATCTGATGATAATTCACATTTTTGTATAGGTATTGAGGCATCTGTATTACTTGATTTTAGCCTTCCACAAGCACAATTATCAAACTTATGACAGAGATTGCTATCATGCTTACAGTTCATACTTCTACAGTTAATTTCAAAGTGTTACAACACAGGTTTTCTTGGTAGTAGCACAAGAACTTGCAACAAATCCACAGATCCAGAGAATCACACAGAGAAGATGGAAAGATCTTGATATCACGTATCATTTGAGCATGTTGGTGCCCACAAGTCCAAGTCCATCATGTTGAATTCAATAGGCATATTAACCTGTTTATGTCTAAGCACAATAAACTTTCAAGGCAAGGTCTTGCTCTTGTTCTTTATTTTGTTACTCAAACAAAAAAAATTTTTTTACATCCACTTTACATTATTCTCCAAAAGTCCAAAAGTCCTTTAGTAGTTCTCTCTGCCAACTTTACTTTGGATGATTAAAAGTTCACAAGTGCAATGGGAATCCAGAGGAAACTAGTAACAAAAAATTCTTCAACTCAGGTCTCCAAAGGTCAAGAGATTGTTCCAGACCTTAGCTTCTAATAATCTTATATTGTCTCTTCTCTGTCCAGAATTAAATGGGAAAGAAAGGTCTTTATCTTCCACATTTGAAAAGGGATTTCCATTTCCCCTTCTTCCCATTAGGATCTTTATCTTTCTGTCAGCTTGGCAATGAAGATGTTTCATGCAAACCTATTTGAGGAAAAAAAATCTGTTGAGATATGCAGATTTTTGTGTGGAGGGGGGACACATGGGGAGCGGTTCATGCCTAAGAGAGAGGGCTGTCAAAATTATTAAAGAACAGTCATTTCAATATGGTCTCATATCTTCAGCAAATACCTACAGAACTCAGCCATAATCACAAACTCCTATGTTAGATTCAACATACTCTCTGTTAATAAATATCTATCCCATCACAGAGAAAGAAATGTTCCTCCTTGGTAGTTTGAGCACTTACCCAGGAGAGGCCTAGATCCAGCAGGCTGGTGTGAGCAGCCAAGAAGTCCACCCTGAAGCTGAGAAGCTTGTGCAAATGGTACCAACTATAACACATTTCCATGAGAGAAATTATCTGAGTGAAACACTCTTGGACAGCACTATTCAGAACAGCAATGCACTTGTGGAAACATTCCCAAACAGTGCTGCAGGCAATTTCACCCACATACTCAAGAATAAGTAATTGTCTTTCAAGCTGACAAAAACTCAGATGCCAAGTATATACTGCATTCCATTAATTGCTGTTCATATCCTTCTTCTTTCTCTGCACCATATTAATTTACACATCAACATTACAATGGTTCCCTAGAGGTAGGCAGCTTACACTCCAGCTTACAATGTTTCATTAGTGATGTGCTTCTCTGCTCAATTCTGCTGGCATCTAACTGCCTCCTTGTCAAACTTCTGTGCATATTTATTATTGTTTGAACTTTGCTGTTTATTTGATTACTTCAAGATTTTGAGCCCCAGGAATAATCCTCTTGCAAATTGTTTGTGTAATGACGCTCTCACTTCATTATATTAAATGCCAAAAACTGCATTTAAAACATTAGACATATGACACACATACAGATACTTGCAAATTGATAAATGTTACAGAGGGGCATAGTACAGGGAAGGTTTCTTCAGTCACATCCTCAGAAATGTCGTTGCTGAAATGACATACTGTGATGCAGTGATTGGTATTGGAGATATCCTGTTTCTCTAAATATATTAGGTACTTAAGCAAACTGTACATTCCTGGTAAGATCCATGCCCACATTCTGCGCTGATGTATCTCTTTCCTGTCACTAGAACTTCAGGGTCATCATAAAGCACATAAGGAACAGACCTGAGAAAGTTTCCTATATGACTTCTTCCAGTATAAGTTTTTTTCTGACTTCTGCCTCCTATGCAGACAGTTTTTAAAAAACAAATTATGCTTCTTTGTGCGCAGTTATTTAATCTAATTCATAACATGCATGTATGTTCCCTGCACTTTATTTCCACACCTACATCACTTTGAAAGGAAGAGAGTTGTTCTGGAAGAAGTTCTGGAAGAGAGTTGGGTGCTGATCTTATTAACCTACCATATAGAGACAAAATTGCCTAGGGATTGTTGGAATAACTGATCCAATACTGTTCAGTCAGAGCTTGAAACTGAACATAGCATTCACCAACTCCAAAAGATACAACTTTTAACAGAACAACAAAAAAAGCCTTGGGTTGCAACAACAAAGTGAGCATCTGTATCAATTTCAGAGTCAAATGTATGATAAAAATTAGAATGATTTTATGCATTATCAAGCCTGAAGTGATGACTTTCTCCCAACAACACAAACTTAACCATCACTCAGCACGGATCTCACCAGGAATTTGTGGTATTGCAAACTCTTTAAGAGAAAATGCTTCTATAACTGCTGCTCAGTGTACTGACCAAACTTCTGCCATATAAGATTCTGGTTATTAACTCCAAGCACCAAGATGTATTATTTCCTAATTAAATTCTGCTTGTATAATATAGTGTAAAGTATTTAAACAACAAGCCATTGGATGGCATTTATGGAGGAGCTATTGGTTAGGCTCATGTAGAAATGAGAGACATTCACTGATTCCAAGAAACATATATATATATGTCTTTTGTTTTTATGTGTTGTCACCTCATGCTCCTCAAAGTGCAATTCAGCTATTGATGTTTTATTGAGGTCATTTATGAATAAGCATGGTGGTTTGTCTCAATCAAAGTAAGATTTGAATTGATCTCTCAACGTATCACAGAAAATAGGGGTTTATAATGCCTACAGTGGAGAAAGCAGAACCACACACAACCGTGTGGAATCACTAGTGAGGAATAAGATCACAAGCCTTCCAGCTCTCAGAAACTGATTTTCTTTTGATTAGATAAATGGACATATGCCTAATGGTTTTGCATATGTCTTGTACACTAGATGACTTCCTAACAGTTCTTTTGCTACCTTAATGTTGGAAGATTGCACACTATTCCCATAATGGTGAGCTACCAGGACTTATGTTGATCACATGACATCCAAGAAAGACCAGAACAAAAGCTTCAGAAGAGACCAGTGGATAGGGAATCTCCTGTGCTACAGACTATCTGACTTACCTTCAGTGGCTCAAAATGACTTAGTTAAGAAGTGAGGATTTAATCAGAAGGACTAAGCCTCCATTCTATGGAGAAGTTACTGTGAGCTAGTCTAACATTTCCAGGCATGTCACTTGTGTCACGTCCCACTCAGATGCGGCAGAAAAGTGACTCAGATTTGCAAATCCCCAACAGAGTGGACAACGTGACACAAGTCTCAAAGTTCAAACATTTATTAACTCCCTACAAGGTACTAATTAGACACATGATAACTGGCTAAGTATATAATGAGTTTTGGCAAGCAATACAGTGTGCCTTGCATTTCTTAATGGTAGTGAAGGAAAAAGGGGAAAAAGGAAAAAAAGGAGATAGAGGGAATAGGGGAATAGAGATCACCGGTCTGGGTTCCTGCATCAATCCCACCAGCGAGGGTTCCAGGAGGCATCTATCTTCTTCACTTCACTGCACTCTCCTGACCCCACCCCCCCTTCCCCTCCCTCAATTCATACCACTTTCCTTGGATCCGTCCCCTAGGTCAACACACACACCTACGTATCCCATGGATGGGGAGGGGTAAGGGGTTTCATGAGATGATGTAACTTGTATGATCATGTTAGTCTTCGTTAGCATATTGAGGGGTGTTAACTTTAATATGCATTTTGTGGATAATGAAGCAAAGATCATTCACCAGACAGATGGCCCTTGAAATTTGTCCAGGTGCCCCAGAGCAGAGCTGTCCTGTCTCCACAGGGCTCCCCCCTCCAGCTGCATCCTGTGTTATTGGGGCAGCTTTGACCTCCACACCATCCACCCCGTACCTATGGTTTCGCCTTGAAAGTGTTTGAGGCATTCCTTAAGTTGGAGGGCCTCAACTATTATCTCTTTCTCAGGCTGTTTTTCTCAGTCTGTGTTTCTTGCAGGCCTGGTTTTTCATCTCTCACACCTTGTCTGCTTCTGTTCAAACCAATAATTAAATTCCCCATGGCAGAGGAACTCATCTCTAGCATAGAGTTTTAGCAGCTGAGCTTTTAAAATATGTTTTAAGAAAGCATTAAAAATGCAAGGAGAATGTTTGGTTTGTTTCCTTAGAAAAGCATACCTGAAGACAGCCATTTAAAGGAGGCTCTCGTCTATTACAGCTGAAAGACTGAATTCAAGTTCTGTCTATGGTTCAGGTCATACAGTATGTTCATGCTGGTTGAACTTTCATAACCATAAAACTTTCAGTAAAAGGCTACTAAGAAGATTAGAGAGAAAGGAAAAGAATATGGATGTTTTCTATGATTAGAAGGTACCAGAGCTTTTAATAAAACAACTGATATGTGTCCTTGACAAGGCCAAGAGCTAAAGGAGGGATGAATTTAGTGTCCACATCTTTTATGAGGAATGTATAGAAGAAGATAGAAAAGTAACTTTGACTAAGGTTTATCATATCACCTAATCCAGTTCAGATATGGAAAGCATATCCAAAGGATATAAGAATCTGGAAAATGAAGCTGCTTTATACACCAAAAATATCCTCTGTGACCTGGAAACATTATTTTCTTTTTCCTTTCTTACTCCCTTTCCTCCTGCTTTTCCAAATCCAGACCAAAATTAACTTGATATTTGAAATCCCAGTGTGACATATTCATGGCAAACCAATTCAGCCAGAGTAGCAAACCAAAAGTCAAAGAGAAAATGGCATACAACCAGTAAGACTCAGTTTTTAATGAGAAAATTGCAGGTCGCACATGAAACAGGTATAAATCAATGTCAGAAGTTAACACTTCTACTTCTGTAAACGACTCAACATTTCTGAGCATTTATAAAACACTACTTGAACTTTGTCTCAGTGCATTGTTGTCAGTGGTAGACTGGAAATTAATTGCTATTTTGACACAAGGAAAGAGAAAAACAACATATATGAAGATGGATATGCAGGTTAGCATTAAAATGTCAGAGCCTATAAATAGACATGTTAAACAGCAGTATTCCTTCAGACAGCAAGTGCAGTGACAACTGCTAAATGAAGCTTATCCCTTGTGTCATGCATTGCAGTCATTCCAACTATCTTGTGCCTTCACCTGCATAGTTGCCAATGTTTCCTGGCTGATATGACTCATTTGCAGGAAAAGAACACATACCATTATCATTTGGTTACTCTGACAGTGTGGAAAAGAAATGTTGTCTCAAAAGCATCATAAATTCAAAATTATAACCTAGGGGAATTTCTTTATAAAAGGGCTTTAAAGCAATGCTTGAGCCAATTCCAAATATAATTTTCAGTTTGTATTGGACAGAATTTGTCTGGGATCAGTGTCCAGTACTTAAAAAAAACAAGCTGGGTATTTGTAGATGGAGAAATGAAGAAAAACCTGTCAGCTGAAAATAGCAACAACATTTTTCGTAGAGTAGTTAGATTGCATCTTTTATTGTCATTTCATAATCATGTTCTGGTCCATAACTTGAGATTCTGAAATTGTTGTGTTAAATTAAGAAAACAACTGGCAGTGTCATACTACAAGGTACAGAACATGGTGTCCAGTTGTGGATTGGTCTTGTCTGTTGCGGTTTCTTCATTTTTTTCCCCTCTCCATTAACTATCTTAGATTTTTAATAACTACCTACCTTATTTAGAGGGTGTTTGAGTAAAAAGCCTCTCATGGAATGCTCAATGAGAAAGCATGGAACAAGTTTAGAATGGTATTCAAGGGGAAAAACAATGAAAGGACAGAAGGACAAAAAAGATTATTAGGTTCATGGGTTGAAAAGTGATTCGGGGAGGAAACCACAAAACAAAACAACAAAACAACAACCAAACTAAAACCTAATTGGCAATAGTGAAAAGAAAGATGATCCACTATTTCAGATGCTATTTCTTAGCTTCCAGGTCCAATGTGAAAACCCCCACATCCTAGTTACTAGATGTAGCGCTGAACATTTCTTTAATTTTTAAACATTATGTTTTTAATTAAAACAACTCCTGTAGAACCTTACAAGTTTCTGCTTTCCCCTAGCTACTGAAATACATACAGAATCCTTCTCATTTAGCAAACAGCACTAAACATATTGCAGATACAATGGAAATATGAATTATTTCTAACAACATCTCAGAAATAAATCAGTAAAGACTGCTTAAATGTTTCCCCTGTTGGATGTAATACCAAGAGACCAGTGAAAAATAATACATTTACTTAAAATACATTTCACTTTCAGAACTATCTGTTATTTAACTTAGAACTGATAAATATTCACCAATAGGAAAAACACTAAAACTGCAGTTTCAAAGTGGTTAAAATTGCTATTCAAAAGTTACAATAAAATGTAAGAAAAAAAAAATATATGGGATGGCGAGAATATTTAAAAAATAAAGTTATCAGGCTTTTGAATTGAATTAGGCACTGATTTTTAAAGGGGAAAGGAGACATTTTAAGATAACTAGGTAATTAAGGTAATTGAGACATTACTCAGGGACCTACTGCATCACATAGACACACACAAGTCTATGGGACCAGATGGGATACACCCGAGGGTGCTGAAGGAGCTGGCTGGGGTGCTCGCCAAGCCACTTTCCATCATTTACCAGCAGTCCTGGCTGACCGGGGAGGTCCCGGCAGATTGGAAACTGGCCAATGTGAAGCCCATATATAAGAAGGGTCGGAAGCATGATCCAGGAAATTACAGGCCTGTCAGCTTGATGTCGGTGCCCGGGAAGCTGATAGAGCAGCTCATCCTGAGTACCATCACACAACACATGTGGGACAACCAGATGATCAGGCCCAGTCAGCATGGGTTTATGAAAGGCAGGTCCTGCTTGACAAACCTGATCTCCTTCTACGACAGGGCGACCTGCTTATTGGATGAGGGAAAGGCTGTGGATGTTGTCTACCTTGACTTTAGTAAGGCCTTTGACACCGTTTCCCACAGCATTCTCCTGGCAAAACTGGCTGCTCGAGGCTTGGATGAGCGCACGCTTTGCTGGGTAAAAAACTGGCTGGATGGCCGGGCCCAAAGAGTTGTGGTGAATGGAGTTAAATCCAGTTGGCGGCCGGTCACGAGTGGTGTCCCCCAGGGCTCGGTTTTGGGGCCACTCCTGTTTAACATCTTTATTGATGATCTAGACGAGGGGATCGAGTGCACCCTCAGTAAGTTTGCAGATGACACCAAGTTGGGTGGGAGTGTTGATCTGCTCGAGGGTAGGGAGGCTCTGCAGAGAGACCTGGACAGGCTGGAGCGATGGGCTGAGGCCAACTGTAGGAGTTTCAATAAGGCCAAATGCCGGGTGCTGCACTTGGGCCACAACAACCCCCAGCAGCGCTACAGGCTTGGGGAGGAGTGGCTGGAGAGCTGCCAGTCAGAGAGGGACCTGGGGGTGTTGATTGACAGCCGGCTGAACAGGAGCCAGCAGTGTGCCCAGGTGGCCAAGAAGGCCAATGGCATCCTGGCTTGTATCAGCAATAGCGTGGCCAGCAGGGACAGGGAAGGGATCTTACCCCTGTACTCGGCACTGGTGAGGCCGCACCTCGATGACTGTGTTCAGTTTTGGGCCCCTCACTACAAAAAGGACATTGAATGACTCGAGCGTGTCCAGAGAAGGGCAACGGAGCTGGTGCAGGGTCTGGAGCACAGGTCGTACGAGGAGCGGCTGAGGGAACTGGGGGTGTTTAGTCTGGAGAAGAGGAGGCTGAGGGGAGACCTCATCGCCCTCTACAGCTACCTGAAAGGAGGTTGCAGAGAGCTGGGGATCAGCCTCTTTAACCAAGTAAGGAGCGATAAGACAAGAGGTAATGGACTCAAGTTGCATCAGGGAAGTTTTAATCTAGATATTAGGAAGCATTTCTTTCCAGAAGGGGTTGTTAGGTGTTAAAATGGGCTGCCCAGGGAGGTGGTGGAGTCCCCATCCCTGGAGGTGTTTAGGAGTCAGGTTGACATAGCGCTGAGGGATATGGTGTAGTTGGGAACTGTCATTGTTAGGTTAACTGTTGAACTAGGTGATCTTCAAGGTCCTTTCCAACCTGTGATTCTGTGATTTTTAGAAAAAAATCTCAATCTGAGATCATATACAACGGTTTATCATTAAAGGATTTTTGTTTCCATCCCATTAATTTTGAAACTCATTTTTGGTTCAAAAACTGAGCTGTAAAATCCATTATCTGCCCTATGGTGTCTGGAACTGGCATTGAATTCCACCAATACCGTAGAAAATTGGGAAACAATCATGCTGCCATACACAAGATAAAAGTACTGCTTCTTAAGTTTCAGTATCCTTAAAACACACCTAAGAGTGACTTCTCTTTCTTAGCCAGATAGTACTATGTAAAATGCTATGCAACCATAACAATATAAGAGGTCTGATTAAGCATCCTAATTATTGTTAAATAGAGTTTACATTTTTCAACCAGCTGCTTCCGCATCTCTAGTAAGACACAGTTCAAGAGTGTTCATGTATTGCTCTATAAGAAAGCTCATAAATTACAGAGTTTAGAGAGAAGTTCATGTTTAAAAAGATTTTCTGGATGAAGTAGTATATATCCATGTGGGAAACAAAAGGCATGAAAAGTGAGGGAAGATGACACTTCTTTTCTGAACTCCTGTGCTCTCATTTTTGCCTATTCATTAGAAAGTTTGTTGCAATGAAATTGCTAGGATGATTCTTTAGGAGGGATGTTATGCCATGTTTAAAGAAAGACAAGCAACCAGATAGCGTCGAAGGAGGCCACTCGGACGGCAGGCCTGCATCACTTGCCCTGCAAGGAGGGGGCTGCCGGGTCGGGGATGGTTCAGCCTGGAGCAGAGGTGGCTTTGGGGCACATAATAGCACCCCACCACCTGTGGGGCAGGGGTTGTGGGTCAAGGATGGGCTCTTCACAATAGTACCTGACAGGAGGGCAAGAGACAACAACAGCAGCTGAAACTAGAGACACTCAGACTGGACATAAGGAGAAATCTTTCTGCCATGAGGACCGACAGGCAGTAGTGTAGGTTGTCCAATCTGAATGTTTTTCACGTAATGATTAGACAAAACCTTAGCAACCAGGTTTGATCAACACCAGCATATAAATCTGCTTTGAGAAGGTGGTAGAAAACAATCTTCTGAAAGATCCTTCCAACCTGAATTATGCTATGATCATATGACTATACAGAGTAAGCATTTCATCATCATGACACAGAAAAGGTTTAACAATTCAGTAACTTCAGTAATTTCTCTCCAAAAAACAATAAGCCAACTGCTAATTGTTTATCCTCTCTAGGAAATCTGCATATCAAGAGCCTACTATTTCACTTCTTATCAGTATTTAGTTAAAACCACAGATTCTCAGGCAAATCCCAACAATGGATGTCTGAACATAAGCTTCCATGATTACATTGACGACAATGGGTCATCAGTCCCTGCTGTGTTCCGTCCCAGCTTCTTGTGGACTCCCAGCCTCAAAGGGCAAGGATTCTTGACTTAGTATAAACACTGCTTAGTAACAACTAAAACATGAGTGGTTTATGAACATTATTCGCATTCTAAATCCAAAACACAGCCGTATACCAGCTACTAGGAAGAAAATTAACTTTATTCCAGCCAAAACTAGGACACTCATTCAATAATTTTTAGTTTTCATAGCTGTCATTGTATTTAGAAATAAACAAGTGAGTTTATGTAATATTTCCCCCTGACTTCACTAAACTTCACAATAGGCAAGTACACTAATAATTAATGTAATGGGAAATGACATT
Source organism: Otus sunia (assembly GCA_010365825.1). Classification (NCBI taxonomy): domain Eukaryota; kingdom Metazoa; phylum Chordata; class Aves; order Strigiformes; family Strigidae; genus Otus; species Otus sunia. Next base: position 262,093 of record ML998050.1, read on the forward strand.
TATTGTGGATATGGAGGATGCTATTTATATCTTCTTGTAAAAAAGGCAGATCCAAGTAAACTGCTGAAAAAGAGACATCTAACAAGACTCTGTTCTCCCTTGTTCTGCCCCAGGAGTTGTAAAGGATGTGCCTTCCTGCTCAGACAGAGTTATTTCCATGTCACTATTTGGTTGTGCATGCAAAACTGGAGACAAAACTACCTTTCTTGTTGCAGCCTAGTGAACATGAGTTTTGATATGACTAAGGTTTGTACTGCCGGGGCAGGGTCTCAGGACACCTCTGTCCTTGTCTGGACCTGAGGGTTTTAGCTTTTTTGCTGAGACAGCAGCTGCCAAGCAGTCAGGTAACTATAGATTTGGTTTAGTTACTATTTGATTTATAATGCTAACAAGTAGTTGTTCTGTGTGGACTGAACTGTCCATGGCTGTAGACTAAAATGTTCTGTGGCAAAGTGCAGAGACAAGACTAGAGGGGTCTTTTGCCTTTAAGCACAAATCACAGGGGTCACCAGAGGGGTACACCCCTGTGTTTTTCAGGTAAAACCAATTTTATAGATGACAAACAGAAACAGAAAGATCGAACAACTGTGAACCAACAGGAAAAGATACAAAACAAAATGAATACACAAAAAAAAAAAAAAAAAA
>ML998050.1:266052-279156 GCA_010365825.1 Otus sunia
CCTTGGTGCTGTGTAAGCACCACTCAGCAGTAGCCACACCACCAGTGTGCTGTCAACACCCTGCCAGCTCCCAACATAAAACACAGCACCATGAGGGCTGCTACAGGGGAAAACTAATTCCTGCTCTGCCAGACCCAGTACAGTTGGGTATACTGAAATGCTTCCACAAGTACTCACAGGTTTCTACCATTCATCTCAAAATACCAATTTGCATATACCAAATTTAAATAACTGGAAATGCCAGAGGGACTGTAGTTTTTCATAGTAGAAACAAAAGCCAAAAAAGGAGAGGTCCTCAGGTCCTGCAAAAGGTCTAAAATCATAAATACAAGTCACGATGCTTAATGTCTTGACTTAGGAGTTATACATCCATTTTGAACAAAGAAGTTCCCCACTCCTTTCACATAAACACTGTGTTCTTAGCAGGACCAGTTATCACCATCTTTAGGATCCAGCTGGACATGAACTGACTTCGTCACTTCTTTAGTTTACCGTCCTTGAATGGATTTTTAACCACATCTACCAGCATATGGAAATGGCATTAGTAGCATTTCCTTTCATTAAAAGATAGGAAGACACAAATCTAGCAATAACATCAGAAATGGGACTATTGTCAGCTTAACCGGGTTCAGACCTGAGAGTATCCAAGTCCAGTCTATCCAGAAAACTGCCTAAAGCCTTAACTACATACTGCCTTGGAGTGGAGACAGTCTTCAAAGGTCCAGTTAAGGATGCTCAGCATTACTGGCTGAGAGGGGGCAGGAGCTACGACAACACTGAAACCACACAGGTGGCAATGGAGTTGAGAAGTCTGATGTTTTGGGAATTGAGATGTATTCAACTGCAATATCTGCTCATAGTGGTCTTTTAAGTGTCTGAGGATGAATACTTTAAGTCCCCTGAGGTTTATTTGGGAAAAACACAGGAAAGATGAATATTTAAAAAACAAATAAACAAACAAACAAAACACCTAAAAGCAGGATCAAACCAAAATCATTCTCACTGTTTTCAAGCAAATGTTTTAAGTACAGAGCACAATAGTGAATATCACAAAGAAGCTGAAAATTTATTTTTGGTTCCAATAAAAAGAAAGGGACTGTTGAACTTGTATTTTATTCAATGCCACAGTTTATTCACCATATTGTATTTTTTTATTCATCAGTATATTTTCATTTTATCAACTGGGACATATTATATTCAGCAGCAGCTGCTTGCAAATCTTCCTCTATTGCAGGGTGAGGATTGCTCAGAGTTTTATGCAGCTGAAATTGCTAAGGTCCTCTATTCAATACCTGTGCACAGACTGAGTCCAGTTAAATACAAATTTATAACCACAGAAGTTGAAATTGAAGGGTAGACCTTTGCTGCCTTTGACCTTTTCATAATTTAAGCTATATTATATTTTGGCCACGCATGTAGCCGTTCAAAAAACAACAGGAAAAAGATGATGGTAAAATTTTTACTGTAGAAGAAGCAGTACAGCAACAATGTGCTTGGAGACTACTATCTGGACAACAGATCAATAGAAAAAGACAAATCTATACTACCAATAGAAAAAGACAATTAAGTACCACTGTCACAGGAACGTTGTCATTAATGGAACTGAAACAAGCTTCTTGCCATAATCCTATACTCTTTAACTGAATAATCTCAAACTCAAAAATTATAGGCTTCAGATCAATTCTTGTGAACAAGTATGAGCTATCCTTACAAAAAACCTCTCTCTCTTTAAAACATGCATCAGTCAACAATGACAAGCAGGACTGCGTGAACTCTTGCAAAGGACCAAGGGAAGGAAGAGCAGACACCTGCCACTTCTCTCCGTACTGTCTTCAAGTAAAAGTATACTGTGTGAAATTCATTGTATGTAAGATAATCACTTTATGGCAGAAATTTAACACCCATTTCAAGGAATGTATGGCCAAATGACCACAGCTGCCCAAACAATCCCCAAAACAGCAATTGTAACATTTTCAAATTATTCTTTTTAAATAGTCTTATACCCAGACAAAGAAGGTTTAGTTTTGAAGAAAACAGTCGTTTATTATTGAATTAGTCCAAAAAGTTTTGCAAAGTGTTATACAGAGCTTTTAATGGGTAAAGGTCTCAGTTACGAAGGCCTTGTCAGATGTCACTTTTGCCTTTCTGCAGTGAAGGAGCACCAACCGTAGTGTTATAAAATTATTTTCCATTCCTGGAGACATACTTATTAACATTGAGCAGCTTACCTTTCAACTAAAAAATCTCAGACAAGTTTTATAGGCTAGACATGTACTATGCTTGAACTTAGCAACGTAAATCTTGTAGAGCACTACTCTTCTCTTTATAAATATATTTTAAAGTTCATCTTTCCAGCCTCTGCATAGAGCCTCAGCATGACACTCCTTCAGACCCTCTGTCTTGAAGCTAAGAGTATCTCTCTACACACCTACTCTTCTGAGACTCCCAGTCAATGTTGAACTAAAAATTACCTTGGAGATGTCTTTTCTCCTTAATTATTTTCACGTCTAGATTCTCTGAACATCATTTCTTTACATTGGACCTCAGCTGCACAGGCTTCATATTTTACATTCTACAGTTTCATCCTGTTCTTACTGTGTTTACCACAGTTGCCTTGATCACCATTCACTTCTACCTGTAGAGCATGGAGATATTCCTATGCACCAATGATGCTTTCCAATTTTATGTCCTTTAGAAATTTCCCAGTAGCTTCACCATGTTGTGACTGGTCATCAATGAAAACATAGTATGAATCATCCAAAAGATCAAGACTCAAACTTTACTAGATATCACCTGTAAGGAGTTACATTCCAGCTGATATAAAATGCTCAGGTGGATTGAATGTAGTATGTTTTCTGTTTGTACTCAAATTTTCTTGGTCTTCCTCCTTCCAGTAGTACTCCACCTTTTCACCAGGTTTTATTCTCTCCCAACAGCATTACATATGAAACCCTGTCAGAAGTCCACCTTTGCTTTCTAATGTTTTTCAGTTGCTTGTGTGCTAATCAAGTTGCAGTGATTTATTTAACTTCTATGGGAAAAAAAAAAAAAAAATCACACAATCACTGGAACTACTCCAAGGAGCAACGCTGCACTCCACTAAAGTCAGTAATCAATTTTACTGTAATATGAGTGTTGCAGGGCATCATGTTTCATTCATCACAGCATCCTGACCAAGTTGAATGAGGAAATTTGAAGGGTTTAACCTATCCAGACTGTAGCATACAGTATCTCTGAAGGATTTGGGTCAATTGCTCTAACCCACAAATCTAAACATAGAACTCAAGGTGTTGTGTTACTCAAAAAATAACATAAGTATTTATTCATTGAGCGTGAATGTGATCATGTCAGAAATCAAATGGGAGTAGAACCTGAGTAGTGTTAAGGTAGTCTTGAACATGAGCTATTGGAGCTTTTAGACCTCTGAGTTTCATAGCAGGTAAGCTACCCTATGAAACATTTTTTAGTTTTCCAGAGAAGTTGAAAAAGACACAACCTGAGTCTGGGTGCCTGGGTGTGATGAGATTTCTCAAAAGTCCTGATAGGTGCAACTTTGTATTGAACTGAAACAGTGATACTTTCTGATATTTCATATTAATTAACAGTTATACTCTATGAAGCATTCTATCAATCACTTCAATATCATATATCTAAAACATGATTTTCTGAAAGAATGGAAGTTCCACTTCTTGATCAGTCTCATTTTGTTATATCTTTTAGAAGACATTAGAGAGTGTTACACCCATGACTGTGACAGCTCTGAGCTCTGAATCTAAATTTTGTTAATAGTCAGGTATCAGCAGAGGGCAACTATAGCATACAGATGTTTTTTAAATTGATATGGGTCTTTTTTCCAAAAACTATTGCCTAGTACTATTGAATGACTACAGAATAACACTACGGAAGGATTTGCTTTGGGATTTTTTGTGAGCATTGCAAGGGATTGACAAACTAAATGTTCATTATTTTTCTTCTGACTACAACAGGTTAATATTTCCCCTTACAATATAGGTAGATCCTGGATCGAACATGGTATAAAGGTACTTTTGTTCCCTGAGTTTAAGTGATGGTACATCTGACACATTTTGAAAAGTGAAATGTGAATCTCACACTTGAATGGCACTGGTGGAGACTTCTTCATGGTTGGTGAAGAAGAGAGAATGACATCCCTGGCCAGTGCAAAATTCCTGTGAAGTCTTTGCCTGGGAGAAGATAGCTGCTGTACATCCTCAGTAAGTAATCTTGGATGGGCACGTAGTGATCTAATTCTGTCTAGTGACAGGAGGACTGGAAAGGACTTCCAGAGTTCATCCAGTCCAGTGCACATGCCCCTGGGCAGGATGATCTATACCCCAGTCATTCCAGACAGGTGGCTGTGGGACCTGAGAGTGTTTCCTGTGGTGGAGATGATACACCCTTTTATCTCAGTACTTCATCACTTCTTACCATGGAGACTCTTTTCTCCTAAGGTCTAGTTTAAATGTCCTTCATTGTAATTTAAACTTCTTCTCCCATCTCCCACATAGACTAACCTCCCTTTACTTTTGAAATAGCCTTCTAAGTCTGTCATGACTGCTATTATGCCCCCTTTTTCCAACATCTATCTTGTCTAAACTGAAAAAATTCTGCTCATTTAATTGTTCTTCATGGGTTGTATTTTCCAGATCCCTTATAATTTTCATTCCTCTTCTACAAAAGTGTTTTGGAGTTGGTTCTTTCCTTTTCTTTTTTTTTCTTTTTTTTTCTTTTTTAATATTTCTGAATGAAATATTATAGTTCAAAGAATGATGTTGCCCATGAAGTCTAGGAAGCTTGAGACCCTATAATTCTGTGTAGATTATTGCAATAATGATCTCTCCTGGACCCTGGTTTTTCTGCTCACTGACTTTTGTAGAATGGTCACTGATTTCATTACAGAATATGTGATTTTGTTTCCTAGGATTTTTGGAAGAACTCTGCACCTATACATCCCTTAAGTTTGTCTTTAAGGTTATTTTTATTTGTCTTTTACAGTAGACATTTATATAGATTTAATCTATTTTTTTAATTGTCAGGGATCAAAATGCAACAATTTGCTATTCATTTGTGAGACTATGGTTATTATTATTAGAAGAAAGGCCTTGTTAACCAAATCTGTTAAACAGAGAGAGAGGGAGGGAAAACAGCATAAAAATCTTTATAATAGTACAAACAAAGGGGACAAGAGGACTGCAGAACTGAGTAATTCCTAATTAGGCAACCAAACATGATCTTAGTTTCTGTTTTCACCCTGATAACCTTAGCCTCTGAGCAATATTTGGAGGAGCCTCTTCAGCCAAATTTTACTACGCTTACCTTTGTTCTCCCTCTGAAAGGGTCTCTGATGTAGTTAATGAAGAATTACCTAGCAGTGAAAGTTTGTAAAATTAAAATTTGAAGTAAAATGTTGTAACTATTAAACTATTAATAACTCTAAAAAACAGGCAAAAACTTTGCCTCATTCAATAAAAATTCTTGACAGACATGTTAAACTAGATTGGCACTTTGCAATCTGTTCTTTTTACATTCTGCTTTGAATCACAGGGTAGATGGTTTCTTTACTTTCTGATAAAGCATGAAATAATAATGAACTTGGTTTTGTACAGTGCCTCTTATTCAGGGGAAAAAAAAATAAGTAATTCATCCTTGTTTAACAACAATTCTCCCTATTTTATAGATATGAAAACAGGATCAGAGAATTTTGCATTAGCTTTTCTCATTACTTTCCAAAAGGTTTTTTTTCCTTCACTTCTACAGCATATCCCACCAAAATTACTGACCATTTGGAAGTACAGGATCTGTGTTTGTGCTGTGCTTTTTGCTCCATGAGGGCATAACAGCTTCTTGTCAGTCCATGTGAGCACTGAAAACCTGGAGGAGATCGTGACACAGTTCTCAAGGGACAGCAAAGCCCCTTTTCCACCTCCAAAGGCAACTTCTTCAAGAAGAATTGCCAAGATAATTCCTTAAATTAATGGAAATGTGAACAGTTGCCATACAAAGGATGGTCAAAGCAAATGAAAAGCTTTTTGGAAAAGAAGGAACTTTGTCATGGATATCCATTGGCCTGGATGACTTAGAGATGCACATTATCTTGGCACTAGATTTGTCAATATTTGCAGTGTATCTTTTCTTCTACAAATTTCTGTGACATGAATAAGCAACTCTTGTTGCTTTATCAATTTAAGCTCTGGATATTAGGAGAATTATCTAGCACCATAAATGACATTTGTAGCTGAGTGGTGAATGGGACTTAAGTTTCCCAAATCTTCTACAAACCAGAAAGGACCCAGACAGTTACTTATGTCTCCCTGCATGTTAAAGAAGGGTTTCATAAAAGAAGGTGAATAAGAGTATTGCATTATAAAACTTCCACATTTAAGAAAAATACTTAAGAAAACATAAGTAGTAACACTTAGCATAAAACACATGAAACTAGCAAAACATCAGAATTTAAACAGGAGACCCCACATGTCAGAAAGAAACAATTAAAGAGAAAAGCAATGTAGATAAAAAAAGGTATTTCTGATATATGTGCATGTGTTTGTAAGTTAAAACAGAAATAGAAGGGCAGATAATAAGGAACTAAGATTATTAAATTGCACTGTGCAGAAGAAACACACACATGACTAAACAGGGTTAGAGAGATTAAGCTTGCAGTTGCATTATAGTAGAACACATTTCCTAAAGTTCTCTAGTGCACACTAGTACCAGCATCAAGAAGGAGAAAGATTTCATTTCTGAAAGTCTTTAGACTCCTGGGAGCATTGTCTGGAGCTTTAAAAAGCTAAAAGCGTCAGAGAATCTGGGCCTACAACATCCAGAAATAGGTCTATAATGTATCATGTCCACAACTCTCCTATTTTCAATGATCTTGAGAGTCAACCAAACTGTCAATGAATGTGTGGAAATTAAGAATGTAAACCCAAATTTTATCTCAGTTACTCCAAGAACACCTTAACAAGGGTTTAGAAAGTGATCGCTAGAATTCTCACCGTGTTAATTTTACTTTACATTTAAATAGAGACTAACGGAAGAGACTGCTTTTTTTCCCAAAGATATCTGTTGTAATATTATTGTATGAATACATGTAAAACTTAGTTAAGTCACAACATCTATCAAAGAATATTCCACTACTGAACTGACATACATAGACATACTTTTCTCTTTATAGGCTTCTAACCGGTGCCTTAATTAACATGAAATTTATGTAAATCACATATAAAATTACTCTAAATTTTCTAAATCAATCCTCAATCTCATTAAAAAGCTGTTGAATGAGAACTTGACAGGATCACTAAAAAAAGGGAAACTTAGAAGAGAGACATCCATTATTAGCACTGATCATTTTACCAGAATTAAAACCTATTTATATTAGAAAATAAAGCATCAAATTAGAAGATAAGCAGTAATATTTATTAGTTCCTAGAAGAAAAGTTGAGGTCTTGTATCTGGTAACCAACCTATCAGAAATATTTATTAATAGTTCAGGGAAAATTAAATTAATCACTGCAGAGTTTCAATCAATCACTTTTTACCAATTTCTTTGTTGAAAGATGCAAAGATCCATCCAAAAAGATTATCATATTCAAAAGGAACCTTATTAGCACATCTGCAACTAAATCATACTCTTTCATTTTCAAAAGGTGCTTAAAGTCATAGTAAGGAGAAAAAGAAGTCTCTTTGATTAGTATAATCATAAAGATCAGTTTATGATGTCAGTTACCAGTTACAAGTTTATGAACCATACAGCATGTATGAACTGTACAACATGGTCAAACCTTCTCCTATAGGTGAGATAATGGCAGAGCTGAATTACAAGCATACTTCTCAGCTAGGACATGCAGACTGTCACAGTTTTTAAAAATGAATTTTCATAAATGGACCAAAGTGTTAGAAAGATTCTTAAGATCATGGTTACTTCAGAGATAAAGGAGTCAGCCTGGACCAGTTGGGGACAAGGAAATAAAAAGGAGAAAATAGAATCTTTGTGGCAGTATGCAAATATGCAGTATCTATAGTAAAATCAGCATGCCTTTCCAATAGATTTGGAAGTACTCTAGAATAGGACAACTGCTTTGTTTTATTCACAAAGAAGAGATGGGAATGAGGAGAACGTGGACATGCTTAATGGCAAGTCCAACTGCTGTGCAAGGAGCAAAATCTTTAGTTTGCATGTGCCACCCACTTGACCTGAATCCATGAGCGTGTAACTTAAAGTAGTGAACTCTACCAAGGTCTGTCCACATAAGATTAAAAAGATGTTTCTTTCTGATCAAAGCAACAGTGAAGGCAGAAGAGAAATATTAATGCATAAGCATCACCAAAGAATGCGACATCTTTTTTTCATTAGTGCATAAGCATCACCAAAGAATGTGGCACTTTTTTTTTCATACATACAAAGAAAGTCAATAGCTTTTCAATGCTTTGGGTTTTTTTAATATATATTGTCTATATACACTGTTTTCAGTATTCTTCATGGAACTATAGAAAAGTAAGTTTGTATTAACTGCAGATAACATGAGGGGAAAAAAAGGTAAACAGTGAGGACTTCATGTTTTCCTCTGTTCCTAATCTGCATCTGCTTTGTCATTGTTGAGCTTCTTCAGAGTATGTTTATGCTTTTTCGTGAGTTCAGGGATGAAATTACAGTCACTGTTCACACACTCAATTTGATGGCTTACTTGCTCATTTGAATATGGTGTTAGATTTGGGCATGCCAATGACAGCGACCGTTTTAAACTCCAACCCCTTGCAGTAACGGGGGTACAAAAGTTAATAATCCCTCAGCCCTCAAACCCATAGCTAACAAACCACACAACATAGTCTTCAGAACTGGAATGTGCCTTAGAAATATTCATCAATGTGTGTGACTAAACATCCCCACACAGGACTTAGAAACATGTACATGAAGGCAAACAAAGACGTGCAATCTTGTAACTACTTTTTATATTGTACTATTGCTCATTCTCCTTCCTGTAAATTTGAAAGTTCAAGCAAGTCACTTCCTAGGGCACTTGCTGACACATGATTTCCTGAAGCAATTATGACTCATAATCTTTTGTACAGACTGTAGAGATTCCTAATGAGCATTTATATAAGAGCAGAACAGATTAAGCAGTTCATAAATTGTGGAAGCGTAAAGACTGCCATCTAATGATTGGGGCAGTGAAAATACTACACACACTTGCGAAGGATGGCCCAGCCTCCTGTGTTCTGAGGCCCAAGGCACTGTAATGTAACCACAAGATGCATCAAATGAGACAAGAACATGCTTAAGACAGGTCCTGTGAGAAAGGTCCCCAATTAAAAAAGATAACCCTACTATGCCAACTGGCATTTTATAGTGTGCATAATTACACTTAAATCCCACTTTGTTTACTAGACAAAGCATATTTGACAGATTCAATCCAAAACTGAAATGAAAAGTGTCTCTCCTGTTTAGGAAATATTAGGAAAACACACACATCCAACATGGAATTAGAAAATAAGACATAGATTCCTAACAGTCAGCAAGGGTTACACAGACTTTGGGGGGCTGCTTATTTGTGTTTCAGAAGTGTTTGCATTTCAGTGGTGGTAGCCCTGAAGACCTGATTTGTACGATGAAGATCAATGAGTATAGAGGAGCTTTTTCTGTTAATGGTGGAACAGACCAGCTACAAACTCCATTTTGCTCAGAGTCTGTATCAAGCAGGGTACAAACACCACATCATCTTCTGCTAAGTATTTTCAGAGATACAGTAAAGTGTAAGTAAAATGGGAAATGCAATGAAGTGTAAGCAAAATGAGGAGTAAGTCTCCTGTGAAGTAAATGTTTACCACAAAGCCTTACACAGTGCTATACCCTAGTCAAGGGAAAAAAAAGAAGGAAAAAAAAATTTCTGAAAATGTTTCCAAGTGGAAGAAAAGGAAGAAGATGGGAAGCAAAGGAAATAATAAGCCCTCTCAGCTGAACTGTGGAAGTTAACTTTGTACCCCGGCATTGTTAAAGGACATTCCATGTCATTTGTGCAAGCAGCTGGAAATGTAAACACTGAATGATTTGAGGGCCATTGTCTTGGTAAGCGTGGAGGCAGTTCAATAAAGTAACATGATGAAATTTTCTTAGAGCAAATGGGATGACTGAAAGTAGTAAATAGGTATCATTCTGATTTGATATAAAAAAATAAGGTGAGATTATAATTGTACCATTACCTTCCTCCCTTCCTGTGAAGTGATTGATATTTGTAAGAAAATATTTTCCAATAGTACAATAGAAGGTAATTAGTAATTTAATATCCTTTCCAGACCTAAAAAAAGGAAAGGTAGATGAGCTACTGAGTTATAACTTGTGAAGGAATAATTGTTTGGATGGTAACATGAATTTATCAAGGGAAAGGGATGAAAATAGAACCATTAAGAGAGGTCTGGAGAACCAGACAGAGAGGAGATTATTAAGTTATATAAAACAATTATTTTGAATAAAAATGCATATACTGTTGAGTGTATTTATTTCTAGATCTAGAGCTCTGCTGTGAGTCCAAACACTGTGCTTGTGGGATGGTCATACCATCATGCAGGACAGAGAAGGAGAGTGAGCTGTGGAGCCAGAATCAGATTAATTCAGGGAGTAATCTCCATAAGGGGACACAAACTCATGAGAAACTGGAAGAGACAACTTGGAGGGGGCAATAATTGTGGAAAGAAGCAGCTATACAGTGATAGACTTAGTTTCTCACCAAGGAAAATAGGAGATTCAACAGGACCAAATGAAGGACCTAGAATAGATTTCACAGTTTCTCCATGATAAAAGTCATCAGACACTATCTTGTCAACAGGCCCAGCAGCAGCAGGAATATGCCAGTAAACACAGACTCTGCAGAAAGCATCCCCAGGCAGCAAGAGGCCAGCAAATAGAAGCAAACTTCAAACTTTCCATGGCTGCTAATGGAAGCAGATGCCTTGTTAATTAGCAAAGGTGCACTGCTAGCAAAGAAAGCTCATAGAGTTAAAAGCAGAACAAAAAACAAATGAAGACAGAAAGGGCTGCTGCCCACTACTGTACAACTGCATAGCCTATAGTGTGTGCATGTGCATATGTATATCTGATTCCCTGAGTCATTTTTGGTTTACTCTGCATCTTACATGAGGACAAACAAGTGATTGTAAGTACAGGAGATTTCAATGGCAGGCTACATTCCCTGTGGAACAATGCATGAGCACCAGGCTGCACAGAAGTAGCTTTACATCAGAAAAGAACATACTTGATCTAGTGGTCTTGAAATGCTCATGGTAAGTGAAAGTCAGCTGAAGGCTCTTACTCATTAAAACAGGATTAAATTTTCCTTGATCTGTGGTTAAGTGAAATAGCAGATTTACATTTTGCTATGGTCTATCATCCTTTGACATTTTATGCCACTGAGTGGACAGCAGTAAGGCTGACCATTGATTACTAGTCTCACAAATACATTGGTGTTTTTCTCAAATCCTGACTTTAAGATGTCATATGAGTGTCTGTAGAATCTCTGCTTTCATTTTCATAAATAAGCAAGTTCAATGTTAAGATATGCAGAGGAAAGCTTGATATTTGATGCAAATGCAAGCAGCATAGGAGGTAGATAAAAGGGTTAAGACTTTCCTCTCCTCTCTCAACCCCTCACCTTTTAAATCTCTTTTTTTTTCACTTGATCTCACTATTTTGTAGACAATGAATATCTTGAACTGACATTACTGTAAAATGAAAGGACTGGGAAGAAAACATGTCAGGGTCTGCTGGCTCCTCCTTTCTCTTTTGCTGATTTCTCATCATTTTCAGTTCTGCCTAAATGATTTCAGAGCACTCCTTGTTCTTTATGCAGAGCAGTTTACTAAAGGAATGTGGAGTGAAACTTGAGGCCAATGGTGCTCCCTAATTATAAGGGCACTAATCCATACCTATACCTACAGCCACACCTATATTATACATATATGAGCTGGCCATAAGACGAAAAAACAGGAAAAAACCAACCAAAACCATATTAAAACAGAGTAAATGACAACAGTATAAGGACTTTTATAATGCCAAGATGCCATATAAGCATTTTATGTAAGAAAGCAATGTGATTATCAAAGGAGGAAAAAAAGACAAGTGTTTTTTAAAGGTTTTAATTAGTATTTAGACCAATACTTAGGTGGTATGAGAAATATGTAAACATGAATTCAGTCATAGAATCTGTAAGAACAGAAAACAAGTTGCACAGGACTGAAAGTAAGCAGGACATATTGTCTAACATGAAGGATGCTGCTGCACATGAAGGATGGCTGGCAAACTGATGGCAAGACAAGCACTACCAGAAGCAGATTATTTCCTTTTGGGAACGGGCACATAGTATTAGGGCTGTATTTTTGATGTCTTTTGTTGGAGATTATTCAAGTGTGATCACCTAAACCTCATCCTCAGCTACAAAGACCAAATCACAAACATGTGGCATCACCTCCTTGTTATTGCACACTCACAGCTAATGTAGGGTATGATTGTTAAAGACTATTGATTTGCATACATAGTTAAAAGTGTAAACCATTGAACTAACCATTTCTACAAAGCTGCTAATGGAACATCAGACTGGTAACATTTCGTTTTGAAGCTTAAATAAAGGTGGTTTGATTTGTCAAACGACTGACCATCTTATCAATTTAGATCACATTTCCCAGGGAAAAAAAAAAAAAAAAAAAAAGAATAAGGAAGGAAAATTTTTGAGATAAGGGTACACATATCATAGAATCACAGAATCATTCAGGTTGGAAAAGACCCTTGAGATCATGGAGTCCAACCATCAGCCCTACTCTGCAAAGTTCTCCCCTACACCATATCCGCCAATATCTCATCTAAACGACCCTTAAACATATCCGGGGATAGTGATTCCACCACCTCCCTGAGCAGCCTATTCCACTGTCTGACCACTCTTTCTGGGAAAAATGTCGAGTCTGAACCTCCCTTGTTGGAGTTTAAAGCCATTCCCTCTTGTTCTGTCACTAATCACCTGTGAGAAGAGACCAGCACCAACCTCTCTACAATGTCCTTTCAGGTAGCTGTAGAGAGTGATGAGGTCTCCCCTCAGCCTTCTC
>ML998050.1:280375-319240 GCA_010365825.1 Otus sunia
GAGGGAGATTTTCCCTAATTCTCCTTTTGCTGTTAATGAATTTATAGAAACATTTTTTATTATCCTTAACAGCTGTAGCCAAGTTGAGCTCTAGCTGCCCTTTGGCTCTCCTAATGTTCTCCCTGTATAGCTTCACTACATCTTTATAGCCTTCATGAGAAACCTGGCCCCTCTTCCAAAGGCGATAGATTCTCCTTTTGTTCTTGAGATCCAGCCCAAGGTCCCTGTTTAGCCAGGTGGTCTCCTTCCCCTCCTGCTTATTTTTTGGCACACAGGAACAGCCTGCCCCTGTGCCTTTAAGACTTTGCTTTTGAAGTATGTCCAGCCTTCCTGGACGCCCATATCCTTCAGGGAAGCCTCCCAAGGGATTTTGTTAATCAGTCTTTTGAACAGATCAAAGTTTGCCCTCTGAAAGTATAAACTGGAAGTTTTACTAACATCTCTCTTTGTTTCTCCAGAAATATGATTTCTCCAGAATGCCTGGTCAGCTGGTGTGACCTGGAGCCTGTCCTCACTGCTGAGAGCTGTGGGCTACTCTTCCACATATATTTTATTCTGCACCAATTATTGAGGTCAGCTTCCCAATGAAGACACCATATTAAAAAAACAATTTTTTCTTAATATTACCAAAGATCTGTAATTCAGTAATGACTAGGAAGCCAGCACATACAGAGAAGGTTGTCATTAAATGCTTCACAAATGCCTTTGTTATAATTAACATTAGCATGCTGCTCCCATTACCAAGTCCAGGGAGTTTGCATAATGTTTTCTACTTGCAAAGGCAGAATGTTAACAATCTGGACAGGGATCGCTATAATGAGAGATCAGAAAGAATAACACCAGGGAGGTTAATGAAATACTGCTGCTGAAGCAAAGCTGCCTAGCAGGCTGACAGAGTCATTGCACTTAGAGCTCATGCAGCAAGGATTCACCATGATGTCACCACTTAAACGCATAAATGGTGGAAATCTGTTTTTCCACTAAGATAATCAACAAAGTGTCTTGCTTTCTTTCTGTTTCCCCTGGAAGAGGGATGTCTCTCTAACAGTCACTATTTCTTCGGGCTTCCACACCACTGCTATAGCCATGACTATTAATCCCCTTGAACTTCACCGAAAAAAACTGTTATGTCAGTCTGAGGAAATTAGAAAGAAGGAATGATGTCCAAAGAATGATGAGTAGTTAAAGATGCTTTCTTTCTCAAGCCAGGAAAGCAATGCAAGCAGATATAGTCTTTGTTGCAGGGTTTACAGTACATGAAGATCTGGTCTTGTCTCCTAAATCCTACCAATGCTTTCTGCAGAAAACATTTCTCTGTGTATGAATAAGGCAGCAGAAGTCCTAACATGAGCCTTGTGACTGTAAAGGTCTGAAGATGGTTATAAATGATCCTAGCTAAAGGTACCTCTGCAAATCTGTTAGTTGGTCTCCATTACAGGTATCACTGACAAAAGCTGAGGTTTTGCCAGATGGGTACAAAAGCTGTAGAGGGAGCAGTCCTCTTCTGAAATCCATCAGTCCTCTCTCCCCAGTGTACCTTTCTGATTTGCTCTTCTTCAGAGTACAGCCTCTCTGCATCCAGACACCACTTTGTAGGGATAATCAGAGCTCCATGGCTGGTCACAGCACTCTCTCACTGCAGACTCACAGAGGCAAAACAAAACAGTGTGCTTGATGTTCCTTGAAGAGATACACTCACATGGAGATACATGCTTCACTGAAGACACTCCTTAGTTGACTGACCCTGAAGAACCATCCAGTGGCCTTCCCTGCAGGAAGTTTATTCATTATAAGAAAAAGATAACATTGTTAGAGTGAAAAAGTAATATTTTTTGCAAGAAAAATTGCAGCATAAAGGATAAAGCCATCATCTGGAAGGGTAAAAGAGCACTACCAATAGCATATGCAACTAAGTCAGACATGTCTGGCAAGTGGGCTTACTACTGCCTCCAAATTTTTAGATAGTTGTTTGCTCAGACCTTGGCAACACCTGGCCATAGGTCTTTTACTGAGTGTTGAGCTGCACAAGGGCTCTGCTGCTACTGCAATGCTGCTAGTATTCAGCCAGTGTGTAATGCAGAGCTCACACTAGTTTTATAGAAGGGAGTGAGATCCAAAATCTGTCCTCTTCACAACTGGCAACACAAGAAGTGCAACATCTGTGGAAAGTCTGGAAAGACAGGACAAGCATGTTGAAGAAAACGGCAAAATGAAGTAAACAAAGTGTATGGTAAGAAGGAACAAGGAAAAAATCGCATCAAATCTTGAGAGGGAAAAAAAAAATAGGGAGAAAGCAACAAAAAAGCCATGTCTTGAATATGATGCAAAGGTACAGCTAGAAACTGGAGTTTAAAATCTGAGACCTGGTGGGTGTTTTATATGCTGTAGTGCAATACATTCCCACACTAGCTTGTCTTTGAAGGCTGCTTTAGTGCAAAGGGGACATATCCTCTGTCATATGTGGAAGCTGATTGACAAAGGTCCTGACAGAGAAAAAAATCAGTTGGTCTCAGACACACAGTTGACGACACTGCTTCTGAGATCTCCTTTCAGTAGACAACAGAAGCAGGAAGGACGACAAAAGAAGTTTCATTCTCAAATGAACATGAGGGTTGAGACCTGACAAGGGGTGATCACACTACCAATTGTGAGGAAAAACTTCGGAGAAGCAGTTTGGTTTCCTTCTGTTTTGACCACAATGAGAAGGTAAAGAGTTGGTAAGAGCTCACCAGATGAATTCAAAGGCTAAATTTAGGCCAGATGAAAAGTCAAAGGCACATATACTGACTGTTTGATTCACCTACTAATTACTGGGAGTTAATACACTCCCTGATATGAAGACAAAATGTTTTCCTTGGAATTTTTAACAGAACTCAATTTCAATTGTTTTTACTCCTGCTTTGTGTAGGAAATGTCATTCTGCTCAGCAGTTTGCATATAGCAAAACAAAACATGTGAAAGAAACCCACACCAACAGCAAATCTAACTAAGAGCGAATTGTCCCGGTCAAAGAAAGTGTATGTGATTCACCTCTATTTCACAAAGTGTGAATATGTGTAACTGGAAAAACTCAATTAGCTGCACACTAACATCCAGGCACTACTTACACCAGTTTATGTTTTCTCCATATTGGCCTTGGTTCAGCTCATTTTTCAAGGACTGTTCAAGAACACACAATTCCAAAGAAAAGCATTTTGTTTCATTACAGTTCCCTCTCTTTTTATTGTTCTTTTTTCCTTTCCTCTCTTGTTTTTTTGTCTTTTAAACTCCCTAGTATCAGCCTGTACTGAGGACCTCAGCTTTCAACCTTCTTCCTATGTTATCTTCCATCAACAGGGCATGTTTATTGCTGCTGGGCTGGCAGTTGTGATTAATCTGTATTCTGGTGCGCTCATCCTCATCCAGCATACGTCCCTCTGCTGCCCACTGACTTCAGTCTGCCTTTGGCTGTCTCAGGAAGATGTCCCCAGCACGTGCTCTAATGATCTCTTTTTGCTTCAACTCTTCCTGTTTCCAATGTCAGTTCACTTACATGTAATTTACCTTAAAGGTATTTGTCAGTTACACCTTAACCCATGCATGTCATTGTCAATGTCCTCAGATGCTTATTGTTTGGTGAATTTGCTTCTTTACTCTGGTTTTCAGTCTTCACTGGTATGCATACACTCCTTTAACTAATCACATTTCTCCTCTCTCAAAGGTATCTCCATTTGCCTGCTCCAGTAATAAGTTTTCTTTTCCTTGCAGAATTGATCTTGACATGAGTTACATATTTGTCTAACTCTTTTCTCTTTGTCTAAAGGAAAAGTTCTGGTTGCTAAGAAATAGTTGTCTCAATATTAAAAACTCAGAACAATGCAGATTTACAATTTTAGTCAGTGATAACTAGTGTGTAAGTTAAAAAAAGGTGCTTTTAGCTCTGCCAGTAAGAAGTGACAGGGTGTCCAGCTTTACTGATGTTTCATTCCTTACAAAATATAATTTAATTCAAGTGCTGCTTGTTTTAGCACCACTGTAATTCTACAGACTAGAGCAAATTTACCTGATAGAGAAGAGAAATTAGGATGTCATCTGGTCTTGGGCTCTCTAGATGTGTTCCCTGGAGTGGTTCTTACTGTAATAGTTGAAGATATATGTAAGTGCAATGCCAAGCACTGCTGAAACTGAGCTTTAAACTGCTTTTTGTCTAAACAGAATAAATGACGTAACTTGACCTTCCTAGTCTGAAATCAGGAGCAAGCATTGTAGGTTTCTATCCTGCAGCTGAGCTTCTGTTTATGCCAGCCTAAATACACCCTTAGCCATAAACTCCTAACTGACTAATTTGACCCCACTGTTGCAATTAAAGAAGAATAGAAAAAACATGATAGGATCCCTGTTTAAATAGCCTCTACAGCTTCCATTTGCTCAGAAATAGCAAGGACCTACCCTCTCCTTCTCTAACCACTTATGAGATACTTCTCAAAATCTTGAAGAAATCTAGTCACATTTTGAGTCTTGTCACATGTCAACAGTTTAGATCAGAGAATACAAAGCGAAGATCGGAAGTTCTGTCTCTCCAGCCAGCAAATTAGCCACAGGCAGAGAAAGGCCAGTGTTGCTCTCAGGAGTCAGTCTCTGGCAGGAAGGTTGACTTGCAGTCCCCTTATCCACATGGCCCAGCTGAGCATCAGCCACCCTCAGTACTTCACAAGGAGTTTGAAGTTCAGTTTTAAATGTAAGGAGCCTAGAGCGGCCCAAGCCCTAGGAGAGAAATGCTGCACATGTTCTGTGTCCATGGCCTCCAGGGAAGGAGCTCCCTCAGCGCTGAGGGAGCAGAACGATGGCTCTGGCTGCTGGTGGCATCAGAACATGGGAGGTTGACCAGGCTGAGGTCACCAGCACTCCTGGAGGAGGTCAGCTCATGCAGGATGGGCCAGGCCCAGGTCAGAGGGCTTCTCCCAGTGCTAGGAAGCTCTGTGGGGAGAGTACCCATGGGTCAGACTGCAGACTTCAACGTTGTGGCTGAACAGAGTAAGCCTGTAATAATTCTCTCATCCTGGAACTTACTCAGGGTCCTACTCCATCAGAAACCAGATGTCATATTACTGTATCTTGTCAACACTAAACTGAACAGGAATGCAGAACATCTGGCAAAATGGTTGGCAGATTGCAATGCCCATGAGGAATCCTAACTTAAAATGTCTTTAATGTCAACACTTTGGCGGCATTTAGGTGTCTCTGACTATCTTTCCTGCAGCTCAGGAATGCTGAGCTTTCTGTCTCACAGTATTTCACAGTTGTTTTCTTCATTTCATTTTAATTTTAATGCAGATCATTGTTTCTCATAAGGGCAGTGAACCTGAGCAAATACTTACTTATTCATACCCTTTTACAGCATTTTTCTACTTGACAAGACATTGGCATAAACCACATCTGTCACATCTTTGCTCCAGAAACAATCTTCAGAATGAGCAGAAACTATGATCAGAAGAGTGTACTGCTATAGAAAATATATTGTAATTTCTTGCATTACACAAATTGGATGTTTTCTCCGGGGATGAGGGAACGGCTTTTGAGCTAACTTTGTCCCCACCCCTCCTTTCTTCCTGGGCTCAACTTCAATCCTGACTTCTCTACCTGTGGGATGGGGAATGGGGGTTGCAGTCAGTTCATCACATGTTGTCTCTGCTGCTCCTTCCTCCTCATGATCTTGCCCTGCTCCAGTCTGGGGTCCTACCTGCAGGACACAGTCCTCCATGGACTTCTCCATCTTGAGTCCTTCCCAAGGGCTGCAGTTCTTCAAGAATTGCTCCAGAATGGGTCCTTTCTGTGGGGTGTAGTCCTTCAGGAATGAACTGCTCCAGCATGGGTGACCCATGGGGTCTGAGGTCCTACCAGAAAACCAGCTCCTGTGTGGGCTCCTCACAGAATCACAGAATCATCTAGGTTAGAAAGGACATTGAAGATCATCTAGTCCAACCATTAACCCAACATTGACAGTTCTCAACTAGACCATATCCCTCAGCTCTATGACAACCCTACTCTTAAACACCACAAGGGATGGGGACTCCACCACCTCCCTGGGCAGCCTATTCCAACACCGAACAACCCCTTCTGGAAAGAAATACTTCCTAATATCTAGTTTACACCTTCCATGGCGCAACCTGAGGTCATTTCCTCTTGTCTTATCACTCATTACTTGGTTAAAGAGACTCATCTCCAGCTCTCTGCAGCCTCCTTTCAGGTAGCTGTAGAGGGCGATGAGGTCTCTCCTCAGCCTCCTCTTCTCCAGACTAAAAAACCCCAGTTCCCTCAACTGCTCCTCATACGAAATGTGCTCCAGACCCTGCACCAGCTTCGTTGCCCTTCTCTGGACACGCTCGAGTCATTCAATGTCCTTTTTGTAGTGAGGGGCCCAAAACTGAACACAGTCATCGAGGTGCGGCCTCACCAGTGCCGAGTACAGGGGTAAGATCCCTTCCCTGTCCCTGCTGGCCACGCTAGTGCTGATACAAGCCAGGATGCCATTGGCCTTCTTGGCCACCTGGGCACACTGCTGGCTCCTGTTCAGCCGGCTGTCAATCAACACCCCCAGGTCCCTCTCTGACTGGCAGCTCTCCAGCCACTCCTCCCCAAGCCTGTAGCGCTGCTGGGGGTTGTTGTGGCCCAAGTGCAGCACCCGGCATTTGGCCTTATTGAAACTCCTACAGTTGGCCTCAGCCCATCGCTCCAGCCTGTCCAGGTCTCTCTGCAGAGCCTCCCTACCCTCGAGCAGATCAACACTCCCACCCAACTTGGTGTCATCTGCAAACTTACTGAGGGTGCACTCGATCCCCTCGTCTAGATCATCAATAAAGATGTTAAACAGGAGTGGCCCCAAAACCGAGCCCTGGGGGACACCACTCGTGACCGGCCGCCAACTGGATTTAACTCCATTCACCACAACTCTTTGGGCCCGGCCATCCAGCCAGTTTTTTACCCAGCAAAGCGTGCGATCACCTAAGCCTCGAGCAGCCAGTTTTTCCAGGAGAATGCTGTGGGAAACTGTGTCAAAGGCCTTGCTAAAGTCAAGGTAAACTACATCCACAGCCTTTCCCTCATCCAATAAGCAGGACACTCTGTTGTAGAAGGAGATCAGGTTTGTCAAGCAGGACCTGCCCTTCATAAACCCATGCTGACTGGGCCTGATCCCCTGGTTGTCCCGCAGGTGTTGTAAGATGGTACTCTGGATGAGGTGTTCCATCAGCTTCCCGGGTACCGAAGTCAAGCTGACAGGCCTGTAGTTTCCCGGATCGTCCTTCCGGCCCTTCTTATATATGGGTGTCACATTGGCCAATTTCCAATCTGTCGGGACCTCCCCGGTCAGCCAAGACTGTTGGTAAATGATGGAAAGTGGCTTGGCGAGCACCCCAGCCAGCTCCTTCAGCACCCTCGGGTGTATCCCATCTGGTCCCATAGACTTGTGTGTGTCTATGTGATGCAGTAGGTCACTGACTCTCTCCTGGATTTCGGGGAGGTTGTTCTCCCAGTCTCTGTCATCTGGCTGAGGGGGCTGGGTTACCTCAATACAACTAGTCTTGTTATTAAAGACTGAAGCAAAGAAGACATTAAGCACCTCAGCCTTCCCCTCATCACTTGTTACCAAGTTACCTTCAGTATCCAGCAGGGGATGGAGACTCTCCCTGGTGTTTCTTTTGCTTCTGACATACTTGTAAAAACTTTTCTTGTTATCCTGGACTGTTGAAGCCAGATTAATTTCCAGCTGGGCTTTGGACCTCCTGATTTCCGCCCT
The DNA here is from genome assembly GCA_010365825.1 of Otus sunia. Lineage (NCBI taxonomy): Eukaryota > Metazoa > Chordata > Aves > Strigiformes > Strigidae > Otus > Otus sunia. The sequence goes on from ML998050.1 coordinate 288,150, forward strand.
GCATAGCCTCACAGCCTCTTTGTAATCACTGTGAGGGGCTTGCCCCTTCCTCCAAAGGCTGTAAACTCTCCTTTTCTCCTTGAGTTGGAGCCAAAGCTTCCTGTTCAGCCAGGGTGGTCTTCTCTGCCGCCTGCTTCTTTTGGAGCACCTGGGGACTGCCTGCTCCTGAGCCATAAATATCTCCTTCTTAAAGAGTGCCCAGCCTTCCTGGACCCCTATACCCCTCAGGACTAACTCCCAAGGGATCCTGTCAAGCCGATGCCTAAACAAGGCAAAGTCAGCCCTCTGGAAGTCCAGGATGTCAGTTGTGCTTAGCGCTTTCCTGGCCTCCCTAAGAATAGAGAACTCTATTATTTCATGATCGCTGTGCCCTAGTCGGCCTCCAACCGTCACATCATCAACCAGTCCTTCTCTGTTCACGAGGAGGAGATCTAGCAAGGCACCTTCTCTGGTAGGTTCCCTCACCAGCTGTGTTAGGAAGTTGTCTCCCACACATTCCAGGAATCTCCGGGACTGGTCCCGCTCTGCTGTGTTGTATTTCCAGCAGATGTCTGGGAAGTTGAAGTCCCCTACAAGGACAAGGGCAAGCGATCGTGAGATTTCACCCAAGTGCCTATAGAATATTTCATCAACCTCTCTGTCCTGGGTGGGTGGCCTATAGTAGACTCCTACTACAACATCTGCCCTGTTGGCCTTCCCCCTGATTCTAACACAAAGACACTCTACCCTGTCTTCACTGCACTTGTATTCAAGGCAATCATAACAGTCCCTGACATACAGTGCTACCCCACCGCCTCTCATACCTTGTCTATCCCTCCTAAAGAGCTTGTAGCCATCAACTGGCGCATTGCAGTCATGGGAGGCAAAGAACACTTTGATACTTCTCTGGCAATTTTATTAATCTTGTTTGTCAGGATACATCTCTCCAGATCACACCATCTGTTTAGGATCGCAGAATCATAGGATGGTTTGGGCTGGAAGGGGCCTTTAAAGATCATCTAGTCCAACCTCCCTGCCGTGGGCAGGGATATCTCTCACTAGATCAGATTGATCAGAGCCCCATGCAAGCTAAACTTGAACACTACCAGTGATGGGGCGTCCACAACAACCCACAACAATAATGGGGTAACCTGTCCCCATGTCTCACCACCCTCATCATAAAAACTTTCTTCCCTATGTCCAGTCTAAATCTACCCACTTTCAATTTAGAACTGTTGCCCATTGTACTGTCATTACAGGCCCTGGTAAAAAGACTATTAACCTTATTCATTTGTGTTCTTTTTTTCCTTTTTATGTTGTTTTCCTTGACTTGCTTGAAGGACTTTCCAGATGAAATTCCACCCAATCTTTCTACCCAAATCTCATTGCAGCTATACACTTATAATTTCGGAGGGGTTGGTAGCAATTTTTCATATTTTTTCTAGTCCATGAACTTCATTAATAGTGACTTCTCTCATTAGTTTTCATGCATATTTATTTTGGTTCATAATGACTTACTATCTTTCCTGTTGTATTTTTCTACTTCCCTAACCTAAATCAATTAACATCATGTTCATTTTGTAAAGTGACCAAATACTTGAAATCTGCATTCACTACACTGAAAGTCTTCCATTCTTCATCCTTGCTGATGAATTGTTTATGTTTTGTTATGTTTATGTTGAATTCAGAGATAGAAAGGTTGCATGAAAAGAAAATAAATGGAAGCAAATACTCTAGTTACCTGCAGAACATTACCAGCATTACAGATATTCAGATACTGAAAGAAAGAACACAAATCTAAGCACAGTACCTATGACTAATGAGTAATAGTAACCTCTAAGAATTAATGAAATGAGTAAATGTGAGCTAAATCCTGATGAACCAGAATGTAACTATGTTGCTGTGAAATACTAAAAAGGTGGTGACACCATTAAAAACTTTGATGTCTTCCTTTAGAAAAAAAAAAAAATCTTGCTTATGCTAACATTTTAGATTTTTCTCAATGCCTCTACCCAGCCAGTGCCCACCACATCTCCACCATACTATGACACCTAATTAACTGCAACAATCAAAGATAGAGTGGATAAGGTTGTTCATAAAACTCAACCTTCTGAAAAAATAATTTCTGTTAAAGACACCGTCACCTCTTTTTGATGAAATCTCTTTCTTTCATTAATTCCCAGTTCTCATAGATACTACACAATTCATCCTCAGCACAAGGCCTTGTGCCGACTGTCAATTGTCACGGTGAATTTGTTTCTTTATATTGTGCTTGCTTGACTTGATTCTGAATTCTGCCTACTCAATTGCTCTACTTTTCTCTTAATTTTCAGATTTCCCAGTCATAACTACAATGTCACAATACAATGCCCCTGACAACTGCCTTCTTTTTGCCAAATTTCAGATGTCTTGTCAAAGATCAGTTTTGAATCTTCATTTCATCTTTATTGCCTCAGATTCAAATGACAGCTGATCTCTTATCAACCTTGCAAAATTGCAAAATCAGCTCTTCAAGATAAAATCAATGACAAGTTACTCTGTACTTCTACCATTCTTTTTGTAGCCTCTCAATCACATATTCCATATTTTGAGTTTAGAGAACAGTTCACGTATTTTGATAGTACGGCTTCAAATTTGGACTCCTCTGTCTGTTTTAACCTATAGATAATAAATACAGTAAATGCTTCAACTGACTTTCTACTATGATCTGGAAAGACACAGATGGAAATGGCATTTGAAATTTCTTCCAATGAACTCTCTGCTTCTACAGAGACACACTTCTATCTAGTGCTGTTCAGTCAGTTCAGGGCATTAGTATTTTTCTCTTTTATCTTTCTATCATATAATGTTCAGGAATCCCTATAGGCACCAGCTGATGGACATCAATTTTATTTGTCTCTAACCAAGCTAGTTTTTTTCAACTATGAGCTGTGTTTCTCCTTTACTTTCTGTGAACCTTTTAAAATACAATACTCAAAGTGATTACAGATGTAGGTCATTTAATTAATCAAAATCTCAGCAGGTCTTGAAGGCTGAGACTGAGGACTGAAAAGTCATAAGCGATAATAAAATTAAATAAGGAGTCAGCAGGGTTTCAGCTGAAGGAGCTGCCAAAGGGTAGATGTTTCCAGTGGGCAAGAATGACTGAGGCAACTTTCACTGAGATCAGTAAGATCCATTATGAAAAGTTTGATTGATTCTTGATGAAATTTAGCATTCCCAGGAAAAGCTGTTAAAAGGTGTACAAAATAGGAGAAATAGAGTCCCTTTAAGAAAGGAGAACAGGTCAAACACCAGGAAAATATCCATGGGACCTGATGAGATGCATTCATAGGTCCTGAGGGAACTGGTGAATGAAGTGGCTAAGCCACTATCCATCGTATTTGAGAAGTTGTGGCAGTCTGGTGGAATTCCCGCTGACTGGAAAAGGGGAAATATAAACCCCATTTTTTAAAAAGGATAAAAGAAGATGCAGAGAACTATAGGCAAGTCAATATCCCCTCTGCGACTGGCAAGATCATGGAGCAGATCCTCCTGGAAACTATGCTAGGGCACATGGAAAATAAGAAGGTGATTGGTGGCAGCCAACATGGTTTCACTAACAACAAATTGTACCTCATTAATTTGGTGACCTTCTACAATGAGGTAATAGCGTTGGTGGATAAGGGAAGAGCAAGTGACATCATCTACCTGGACTTGTGCAAAGCATTTGACACTGTCAGAGTTGCAGTCAATGGTTCGATATCCAAGTGGAGAGCAGTGACGAGTGCCGTTCCTCAGGGGTCGGTGCTGGGACCAGCGCTGTTTAACATATTTGTCAGTGACATGAACACTGTGACTGAGTGCACCCTCAGCAGGTTTGCCGATGACATCAAGCTGTGTGGTGCTGTCGACATGACATGCTGGAGGGAAGGGATGTGCCATCCAGAGGGACCTGGAAAGGCTGGAGGCATGGGCCTGCGCAAACCTCATGAACTTCAACAAGGCCAAGAGCAAGGTCCTGCCCATGGGTCAAGGCAATCCCAAGCACAAATCCAGGCTGGGCAATGAGTGGATTGAGAGCAGCCCTGTGGAGAAGGACTTGGGGGTGTTTGCGGATGAAAAACTTACTGAGCCAGCAGTGCATGCTCGTGTCCCAGAAAATCAATCATATCCTGGGCTGCATCAAGAGAAGTGTGGCCAGCAGCTCAAGAGAGGGGATTCTCCTCCTCTATTCCACTCTCATGAGACCCCACCTTCATTCAGTACTGTGCTCATTCAGCTCTGGGGCCCCCAACATCAGAAGGACATGGACATGTTGGAGCAAGTCCACAGGAGGGCCACGAAGATGCTCAGGGGGCTGAATCACCTCCCTTATGAGGACAGGCTGAGAGAGTTGGGGTTGTTCAGCCTGGAGAAGAGAAGGCTCCAGGGAGGCCTTATAGCAGCCTTCCAGTACTTAAAAGGGGCTACAGGAAAGATGTGGAGGGACTCTTTATCATGGAGTGTAGGGATAGTATGAGGGGTAATGGTTTTAAACTGAAAGAGGGTAGATTTAGATTAGATATAAGGAAGAAATTCTTCTGTGTGAGGGTGGTGAGACACTGTAAGAGGTTGCCCAGAGGGACTGTGCCTGCCCCCTCCCTGGAAGTGTTCAAGGCCAGACCATTCTGTGATTCTATGAAAATAATGATCCTATATAGGAATAAATGTTCCGCTGGAGTTCAGGAGAGTCATACGCACATCTTGTCTGCATTCACAGAGGCCCTTGTTAAATCCCATCACACTTGTTTCCACATTAGAAAGATGGGACTTTAGATGTATCTATTCCACTTCCTTTTACCCTTACTTTCTTTAAAACTAGAGAATTAGGAAAACAATAACAAATATAAACTTGCCTTTTTGGTAAACCAAACACCACTCTCTTGCTCAATTCAGTCTGCTCCCTTTTTTGCCTGCAGGAAATTTTTCAGTTCAAAATTCAATTGGCCCAGGTGGAAAGTAAAAATTAGGGGCAGACAGATGTTTTCCAGTAAATGCATGCTTGGTTTTGTATCTAAAAATTAGCATAAAAAGGAATGATTACTACAAAATCTGTGCTCAAAAACATAGGTAGATGGGTAGACAGATAGATATATAGACAGATAAATATAAAAGCTGTTGTTCCTTATGTCTCAAAAAATGTTACGCACAGATTTAATACAATTTTATATTAACACTAGAATGAAAGTCCAGTAGAAACTGAAGTAAAATAAATACATATATTAGTTATATATAATCAAAATAGAGACTCAATGGCTATATTTAAAAAGAAGCAATGTAGAAATGTTACAACAACATCTCAGTTGCGTATTATCATGAAGAAAAAGAAGTCGTATATCAGGAAAGTAATAAAGTAGTGATTAGACTTGGGGCAAACAAACATTTGTGCTACTGTGTAGACACACTAGAGGAAAACTACAGCTGGTAGAGGTGCACCTTATTTAAATACTTCACCTACTTTGTCTCCCAACACATAAGTTCTTGTTCATAACCTCCCCAAAATTCATTAATCTGACACCACTGAAAGAAATGGAGTTCAACAGAACTCTACATGTGGAGAACCTGTCATTAAGTAACAACCCAACATATGACTCAAAATTCTATCTGATTTTCTTTTCTTTATTCAGCCGTCTACTCTTCTAATAGATTTTCTTTAACAGATCTAAGAGTCCTTTTTCAAATAATTTTTGCATTTCTCAAACTGTATCAGTTGACCAGTAAGACTTGTTCTACAGAAAAGGTAATTTTTTTTTTTTTTTAAAAAAAAAGTCAAAATACTTTAACTAACTTACCATTTAAATCAAAACATGGCACTGTGTGTGCAAGTTTCAAATATGAAAGTCAAAAGGAGCAGGTAGTTGAAAGCCTAATGCAGCAACAGTTTGTCCACACACTTAAATTTTAAAAAAGTTGTTTTGCCATCATTACCCATGCATACAAGCAAACGTAAATATGTAAAAGAGACAGCTGCAACGTATCACAAAAATAATATTCCTCACCATTTCCCATTGTCCTTCATAAGAGCTTTCTAAGGCACCACAACTTTGATCTGCTGAACAAAACTAATGCCAAATGTAACTAATAGCACTTACTGAAGTCATAACAAATTAATTCCCTTTTTGGGGCTCTGGAATTGATTTTTGTCTTCCTTGCCTCTGAAGAAAGATACATCACTTGAGAGAGCAGCAATAGTAGCAGTAAAGTCAATAGCATGTGACAGAGAGGGTGTATTGAAGTGTTGATCTAGCAAGTTCAGAGTATAAAATGGATTATTTGAATCAAAAAGGGCTCAGCTGTGGTTTGGATTTCATGGTTGTGTAGGAACATACAAGGAATGGAAAGAAATTTCTTGCTCAGAATAAATGGGAGGGGAATGTGTCCTCAGCTCCACTCTTCCCCTCAAAGATAAGGGCTGGAGTAATCACTATGGGCTGGAGGCAGAGCAGTGCTGGCCAGCTGCCTGTCGACACGTCTTACACTGGGCAGAGAAGGTACGGTCGGGCTTTCACATGGGTCACTCTCCATCGACACAGAACAGTTGTTTTCTTGAAGTTTTTGTGCACACATACCCACCTGCACAGAGATATTATCCGAGATGTAAGTAACTGCAAATGATTCTGTGAATTAGGAGCTACTTGTCCAAACACAGATAGACCCTTTTTAGCAACCTTGCCACTTTAATGAACATTGACATTGCAATAATCAAAATAGAATGAGAAACATTTCACATCTGCCCTTTGATGATTGTAAATGATGGCAGAGTCTCTGGTCATGCTAACAAAACATGGACAGTTCCCCTTCAAGCCTTGTAGTATCTGTACCTTAACACAAATGGACTTACTGCTGTTGGCAATCAGTATGTTGGAAGTGGTTAATACAAATATATTGAGATACCAGAAGACTCTTGCCCTACCAGGCCAGCAGGAGATACATAGTCTATCCTCTGGGCTTTCACATTATCAGTATATATGTATTTTGTCAGAAATTGCCAGAAAACCTAATTTAAAGCACATCTTGTTATTTTTAGTAACCTAAGGGAGGGAAAGCAAGTCAAAAAGTGCTAGGCAGGAAATACCTGTAAGCAATACCAAACAAAAAGGTAGGACCTAGCTGTCTAGGCTTGCCAGATTAGTTTTCCTTATTCCCTAGAAGCAAACTGTAATCCAGCATGTTGCACTGCAGAATGTCTGTAGGATGTTCTCTGGGAAAACTGCTGACAACTAGTTCATCTGAAATAAAAAGTTAAAAGGGACGTTTTTATTTTTTATCTATTTTTCTCTATTACCAGTTTTACTTGCCCATACTGTCCTCTCTTATATAGAGTATTACAGAAAAAAAGAAATCCAAAAACATAAATATGTCTTGGTTCTTTCCTCTGTTGTTATTCTAGCTGTGCTTAGTGAAATATTACTGTGTTCTTAGTTAATTAGTGACTCATTTTCTGTGTCACATGCAATTTGACATGTAACACAAGCTCTCAGTGTCCATGTGTTCTTACATATGAATGTCTAAAAAACAGATACAGCCCCAGTGCTTCCAGCTGTGGATGTTCTGCATCTTTCTCCAAACACAAAGACAACAGTTAAATCAAATGCCAATCTGCCAACACATTTACTTCGAAAGAGTGTTACAGAAGCTACAGCTTACAGCAGAAAAAATCAATGGAATGCGTGTTCAAATGTTTACTGTCAATCACGTACTAAAATAACATGCAGAATTGTGCTTGTATTTACTAGAGACAGACATGGACTTCGACATGCATGCTAAATAACTCCATTGGCACAAAGACAAGAACTACTAATCACACTGAATGAAGTCACTTGATACTCCTCACTTCAGGATAGGACAGAATCAGAGAATCATTTAGGTTGGAAAAGACCCTTAAGATCATATAGTCCAACTGTAAACCATAAGCCTTGTGTTAAGTACAAGACTCATTACTTAGACTTTACAGTTTCATCCAGGGAGAGAAAATACATTGCTTTGAAAGGTACAGGACAAATGCTTACACAAAGCATCATCTCCTGACAGCAAAACAAAGAAGGAAATATGGGTGCCCTGATCTCCTGTATCTGACTCCCAAGATAACAAAATGGACAACCAAACGACCAAAGTAAATGGTTGAATGAGAGACGCTTACAGGGTTGTAGTTACCAAGTTGTACATGGAGGCTGGTGACAAGTAGGGTAGAGCAGAGGTCTATCCTGGGATTTGTTCTGTTATTTTTAACAAGGGGCTGAGACCGGCTCTTCAAAGAGGGCCCTAACAGGAGAATAAGAGTGGCATCAGCTGAAACTAGAGAAGCTTGGGCTGGAGATAAGGAAAAACTTTTTCCCCACAGAACAGGGAGTGGTGGAATGGGGGCCTGGAGAAGTTTTGCCACCTTGGAAGATTTTAAAGCTCAACTGCCTAAAGCACCAAGCAACCTGGTCTGACCTCACGTATGACTCTGCTTTGAGCAGGAGCCTGAAGAAGAGACATCCTGAGCTGCGTTCCAACTTGAATTATTCCTCAGTTCTATGGCTTTCCCTGATTAATGACTACATCATTGTTTGTCCCTATATTTTCATTGATCCTTAAGCTTTAACTAGTATATGACGGGTTGTGCACCTAATTTTTAACTGGTCTATCAAACTGTAGGTAATAGGATCTATCTTATCTATAGAAGATGCATTTGAGATTATTTATATGTGAGTTGTGCTCCATCTTCTAGAACCTGCTCACTAGCAGCACTGTGCCCGGTGAGCAGTGCCTTGCTGAGATTCACAGCAGTGCTGGCTGCAAGTTGTTTTCCTGAGTTGCTCCAATAGAAATGACTGTAACACACAACCCTCACTACGTAATGATTTCCCCGATTTCATATAATTTGTCCATGAGCTTCTTGGGTGCACTTGTAGGATTTCATGGGGATTCCAATCAGACAGTTGTTTGCATCTACCTCTCATTTGCCTGATGATGTAGCAAGATACCTTTCATAAGTCCCAAAAGGCTTGGATGTTCCAGTCTCATTTCCTTACAATGATTTTTTTTTTAATTTATTTTTCCCCATTCCAAGTTTCATCAGTTCTCCAAAATTTTCTATAATCAAGAAGTTCATTGTATGGTCACCCTGAATGTCTCTTGCTCTCTCTAATACATCTGTAAGCATTAGATTGTGTACATCATCTTCAGCCACTTATCAGTCCTCAAAGAATCTAAGAAAATATCTGAAGGATTAATTTTTACTCTAGATATTTGTTCACTTTAAGTCCATATCTTTGTAGTTGTAAAAACAAGTATTGATGCCTGTGTAATATTTGGGTAATAAAGTGTTTATGACAGAACAGACCAATCTTTTCTTGTCTCTGAGACATGAATTTGTGGGGGAAAACTGGGGTGAGGTAAGGCAGGCTTAGAGGATGACATATTAACCTCCATCTTAGTGTTTTCTATCACAAACCATAGCTGATCAGGGGGCATGTGATAGGGATAATACTTGTAAAGAGTTACCTTCAGCTGTGCAAGCATATTTAAGTCTGCTTGGCTGGTCTGAGTAGTCTCCATTTTCAGAAATCTATAGACACACATTTTGTTGTATATTTACACCCTTTATGAAAGCTTGTGTCAACTCATTTTTAACTTTGACAAGATCTATTCTCTTGATTTAGACTGTACACATCTCTGGGGATCCACAGCAGGAGACAATAAATTAGCCAAGGGATCTTTGCTAAAAGGCTCTCAAAATTTGTGCTGATCACAGCAGTTTAAATACATAAAGACTGACCAAGTTTATTAGGCTGCTCCTAAAGGCAGTTAATTGCCTACTAACACAGTGCAAGAAGAACTGCCAGATGGAGGGTTGAAATAACTTGAACCATTACTAGTGGGAAAAGAAAATAAAAGAAAAGAATTACTGTAATAACACAGTCTGTGTTATTGTGTGGTAATACAGTGTGGACCACTATACATTATGGGTAATGCCACGTCCTTCTTTAGCATCATGACAGGCTGCTGCTTCATAAGCTTTAATGCGCTTGTCTTGACAACACCCTCTAACGTAAGGCCACGATGATACGCCCAGTTTACAGACAGCCTCAAGGACTATGGCCCAGACTGTCCAAACCACATATCTGGCACCTGAGGCCAGGTCACCCACATGTTTCAGACCCTGTACAGCAATGGTGGGATCACCTTGGAGAAGGATCAAACACACACCCAACATGCAGTCACTCCCCTTCCTCAACATGGGCAGAAATATAGATGAGAAAACTCATGGGTCAAAGTGAAGACACAGAGATTGTATAACCACCTTGACATGGGGAAAAACAATTTAGTTTATTGTCAGTTAAAATAGATTTGGGCAGTGAGAAACAAAGACAAGCACTGAAAGAGGTTTTCTGGCCTCTTCAGCAAGAGGAAATTTTGGATTATGTTTTCTTTATAATATGTGCAGTATTTCTGAATTGTTCTGTGTCCTCCAGGAAGGTATCCATTATTGATTGAAAAATATAAGGTAATTATGGTATTTGCTCTCATATACCCCATATTCACACTAAGCTGTAAATTTCATAAGGAAAAGGACTCTTTTTCTTTAGTCATGCGGTGTGGAATAAATAGTGTGGAAATAGCCATATACTAAGCTGTAGGAACAAACGGTCTTAATGGTATGCTGTGTACAATAAAGCATCATATGGTCTTAATGATGCAGCTTCTAGGCAAAACCAAAATGGCTGATCACATGAAACTATCTGGTGATGGAAATAAAAGATGCTACTGGGCTGGTGCACGCAGCCTGTGGTGTCAGTTGCTTAGAAAAAGAGACTTAAGGCCCAGCCACACATGTGGGCACCCTTTCCTGGATGGACATCTCAGAAACAGGGTGGCCCAAAGCAAATGGGAGATTGTAGTCTGCAAACACTGCAGGCCTCCAGAGAAGACAACTGGTTAATGACAGATGGGAGGTTCTTGGTGTTACTGTAAGTAGTTACAACTTAGGTAGGCATATTCCTCATGAACAATGAAGCTGTTACAAAGTCATGAACGTGAACAAATCTGTTATTACAGTTACATTTCAATTATCTGTTCTGAATGAACTGTTTGGGTTTTTTTCAGCTCAAAATCCCTGCAGAAATCTGACATGCCCTGTAAGGTGATAGCTGGTTGTCATGGCTTAACCCCAGCTGGCAACTAAGCCCCCCACAGCCACTCACTAACTCCCCCTCAGTGGGATGGGGGAGAGCATCAGAAGGGTTACGTGAGAAAACTTGAGAGTTGAGGTAAAAAGAGTTTAATATGTAAAGCAAAAGATGTGCATGCCAGCAAAACAAAATAAGGAATTTAGTCACAACTTCCCATCAGCAGACAGGTTTTCAGCCATCTTGGGAAAGCAGGACTCCATCATGTGTAATGGTGACTTGAGAAGTCATAACACAACACCATAACTCTAAATACACCCTCTTCCTCTTTTTCTCCCAGCTTTATACGCAGAGCATGACACCATATGGTATGGAATATCCCTTTGGTCAGTTGGGGTCAGCTGTCCTGGCTGTGTCCCCCCTAAATCCTTGAGCACCCCCAGGCTCCTGGCTGGTGGGGTGGTGTGAGGAGCAGAAGAGGCCTGGACGTTGTGCAAGCACTGCTCAGCAGTAACTAAAACATCCCTATTATCAATACTGTTTTCAACACAAATCCAAAACAGAGACCCATACCAGCTATTGTGAAGAAAATTAACACTGTCCCAGCCAAACCAGCACACACATCAACTTTGTGGCCCATTCAGTCCCTGAGATTGGGACTGGGTGTTGTTTAGGTTCCCCTGTCTCTCTACGTTGTCTCTCTGAGCTCCTTTGTGGATGTATAGATGAACTTACATCATAAAATCTAACATGCTCACATGGGACCTGAGTCTTGAATGATGTGAGGACATAAAAAATTACATCATTTGCAAGAGAGGGGGAAAATAAGTCTATTTTTTCCTGTTATGAATGGAAAATTGTTTACAGTTCAAGAGATAATTTAAAATAAAAATAACAAATGACAGTAAGCACAGATAATTGGTCGATTTACTTTAACAGTCTACAATTTAAAGACTGCTGCAGGAAGGATTTTTCATTGTAACTCTCCCCAGATTGGGGAAAAAAGGAAGAGACCAATCAAAGGAAAATTCTGCAATTGTCCAGCTAGTTACATCTTTTGTTTTCAGCTATGGGAAACTGTATACAACATAGAGAAGAATAGAAAGGAGAAAATAAGACTTTGAGATATACTGTAGAAAGATATTAATTTCAAAAAGAATGAACTCAAAACAAATTCAGCAAAAAAAGTGCAGAAAAATGTGAGCTATTATTCAACACACGAGTTTTATAAAATTTAAATTATAAAAATAACACTTACTTCCATGAACTGAAAATATATTCACAGATAAACTTCATAAATGTCAAAAACTTGTCTTTTTCTGTAAAAAATATCTCCATAACTATCTTTTTTTGTTGTTTGTTTTGTTTTGTTTTGTTTGTTTGCTTTTCTAAAACAGGGAATAAGGAATAGTAGCATGGAAAACAGCAAAACTCGCAATGTTTACGGAAGAAGTGGAGAAAACAGTAAAAATCTTTCTGTTAACTTCAGCATGTTTTGGATTAGATTCACAGATTGAATTATTGCAATGGGTTTAGAACAAAAGTGGAAGGACAGATAGAAATGGGTATTTCTAACCAACTTCTATAGAGAAGAACAAAAAAAATTGAAACCAAGACCTACAGATTTAAGTTGAGAATAAAGATTAGCAAATCTTTGGTGAATTAATATCTCCTTCTTCAGAGAATATGAGTGAATTTTATTCACACAGTGAACTCTCTGCTCATGTGCTGTGCTGTGCTGCAAGTATAAAGCTTCACCATAGAGCTTCATAAGAAGCAGAAAGATTATAGGATGTTGTCGTGATTTATACAGGATTTATGATCTCAGGCCACTCATGACTGCATCACAAAAAAAGACCTTCATCAAAAGCACAGTTCTGGATGAGACTTTGTCCAAATACAAACTAAATAATCCCCTCTCCACAGCCTCATACCCAGTCAATACTTTGAATTGCCAGGAGAGCCAAACAAGAAGCAGTTACATTTTTCATAAAATGGATTGCCTCCTGTCTCCTTTCCCAACATTGGTAGCAGTTAAATTGGTTTGAAACACAACAAAAAATTTTAGGTAATTCAATGTGTACTAATTTGTACTTGGGAGACAACATGGTCTCCTTGGTCCCTAGGATGAATATCCTATCATAATCATTATCTTCCTGATCATAACACCTTCTCAATCTTTGCCAATGTTTCTCATTATCCTGGGAATATACAGCAAAAAGCCTTAAAAGTCGAGGTTACAGAGGTGCGTTGTCAACACCTCAGCCCACTCAAGTCTAGAACACAGAGAAATGGGACAGAGATTTGAAAACCACTGCAGGAAAAAAAAAAATATCACAGTGTCATAGAGTCTCAAGTTGAGATTGACAGCAATGGAAAAGAAAAGATACATTTTGTGTTGAGGTGATAAAACACAGAATAGACAAGACAGGAGCAAAAATTACTGCAAATAATATCTGAGGCAAAATTCATCTGCTCAAGCATTTGAAACACCTGGATCAACAGTTACATTTTCCAACATATGAACTAGCAAAATATTGGAGTTATAATGTACTTATTAATACATGTTTCATTTTTTTTTATATCTCTATTTCAGAGATGTGGGGTTTAAATGTTTAATTTCCAAGCAGACAGCTGAATTCTAGGAATATGACGGGTTATTTTTTTCCCTTTGTGAGCACCAAAACCAGTTTTTCAAAGGCTTGGCAACAGAGCTCACAAAAAAATCTTCACACCATACATTGCTAAGAGAGCCTTCTCTATGTGCTCAGGTAGGACCAAACAATATTACAGTGTAAGTATTTTCAAGTTGCTGGGATTAGGAACTGTAAGAGATTGTGTTGGACTGTGTTTGTCTTGACATTGCTGCTACACCACTACCACTTCCTGGCCTCAACATCCTGTCGCCATGGAGGAGTACGCTCTGAAGGAGACGAAATGTCCCCAAAGAAAACCACCGTATCCACCTGAAGCAAGAATAACAGCATCCTTTGTAGCACCTACCAAGCTGCACTTGCGCAAGAGGCCAGATGGAAATCAGGGCAAGGAAGATGTGCGGAGGCTGAAGGTCGACCCCCATCCCAGCACGACCAGCATAAACACCTGTGCATGAGCACATGGAGGAACACGGGGCAGTGTGCATGACAATGATCTCCCTGGAAATGGGTGGACTCTTCAAAGAAATTGTGGGGACTGGGACAATAAAAAGATTGTGTACTCCTCTGTCATGGCAGAATTTGGGAATTCAGGAATTTGACATCACCTCTTGGTGGAATTTGAAAATTCAACATCGTCTGAACCCTTTTCTTGGACCCCATCACCTGCACTGAGACCGAGCCAACGGGACGCTGCTGGATTCATGGCAGTGGTATCTGATCTGGCTGCATCTCTTCTGTTTGCTTGCTTAGTTGTTCTTTTTTCTTTCTTCTTCTTTCTGTCCTATTGCTATTACTCCTTGTTACGGGAATAAAGCTTTAAAGGTTTTACAGCATCTGAACTTGTTTGTGTTAATTTTACTCATGGGATCAAATAAGAACCCTCCCCAATATTGGATCGGGACAGGAACTAACGGTCTGAAACTTGGAATCAGCTTCTGATCTTAACTTTTACATTACATAGCTCTTGGCTGTATTGCTTTTGTGATAATGCTAAGATGTGCTAACATGTGACCTTCCATAGGTATTTGAGTGACATTTTTCAGCTTTCATCAAAAAAAAATGTTCCCCATGCCAGGACATGACAGATGGTGACACAATTACCTCGCCCAGCTTTTGGACATCTGAGGAGGGGGAGGATGCCAGTCATGCAGCCCAGCAGAGACTGACGTGGTATTTGTGAAGGATTCCCTGCCTCCACTGGCACAACACAAGGAAGCAGATGAGACAGATTTTCCTAATCTTGTGGATTTTACTGTTTGGAATGGGAGCTCAGAAACCCAAAACAGTTTTTGCTAGGCTCATGAAAAAAACTGTCTGATTCACGTCAAGGAACCTATTTCTCTGAAGCATGAATTGACTGCAGCCAACATTGCCTCATTGCTCTCTGCTCCACATGGATAGAAAATTTCAACCCAAAGTCTTCAATGTGTGCTGTCATCTGTCTCCTCTAAGGCCATATCATGATAGTGATGAACAAATGAAACCATGTGAAATAAGACATACCCACTCAAACTCTGGTTTGTATGATGTGTCTTCTAGCTGTTTTTTTGTTCTTCTGGTGGTTTATTGCATTGTTTGTCTTGTAATCACCATTTCTGGTATAATATGCCTGCCTAGGTCAGCCAGTGTCGCTTCTTCTGTGTCCAGCTGATTTCTGGTGAGTGTTGGACTGTTTTAGATAGGTTCATGTAGAATGTCTGCCAGATGACGAACAGGCACTCCTCGGAGAGCTGCCTTGGAAGAGCCTGGGACTGCTATCTGGGACTTCAGGTTGCTCCAGAGGAGGCAAACAGACTGCAGTAGCTGCCTGGCAGGAGTCCTGAGCAGCTCTTGGGCACACACATGCCTCCAATGTCAGCAAAACATTTTGGGTAGCTGCCGTAGAGGAGACTGGGCCTGTGCTGTGAGGCTTGTGCCCTGGGACAGGAGGTTTGTGACCCAGCCCAAGCAGAGAAATGGACCGTGGCACCAAAGGCGCTGGGGGAGTCTAACAGATTTGGTGGGGCTGTTTGGGTGAAACAAAGAGCTTCACTCCCCAGTCAGAATTGAGTATAACTGCTCAACAGGGATTCTTTATTCACAGCACTGGGCAGCACTGGGCATCGCTCCACCACAAGTGCCGCACTGACTAACAAAACACTCTGACTAATATACACAAAAAGCATACATATGCATCAGATTTCTTAGTAAAGGCAGTCTTATGCTAATGGGTTCTCAGAATTCATTTACATAGTCTGAGCATGCGTAGTAAAAACAGAGTGAGGGTCTTCTCCCCACCTGAGAGGTCCGCACAGCCTTCCTCACACTGTCCGTTAGTAAATTTTAGGTTTCTTGTGTCCATATCTGGTCATAGAGTGACCTCAGCTCCTGTTTGTTCCAAGTTTAGACCAGCTTCCAGTCACTTATCTTGACACTGGCATCTTCTTAGACACTTGTTCTTTTATGTTCGTGCAATTGGGGATGTACTTAGGAAGTTTTTCAGACTGTCCAAGGTCTGTTTTATCTTTACTGGGCAAGGAGTTAAATCTTTCAAAACATCTTACAAGTGGGTAATGACTACAGAGGGTATTAGTTGCACCAAGGAAGGTTTAGAGAAGATATTGGAAGCATTTCTTTACAGAAGGGGTTGTTAAGTATTAGAATGGGCTGCCCAGGGAGGTGGTGGAGTTCCCATCCCTGAAGGTGTTTAAGAGTAGGGTCGACATAGCGCTGAGGGATATGGTGTAGTTGGGAACTGTCAGTGTTAGGTTAACGGTTGGACTGGATGATCTTCAAGGTCCTTTCCAACCTGGATGATTCTATGATTCTGTGAAACCTGTAAGGCTCTTTTTAAAGACTTAAGTACAATACTCAAACAGGTATCTAATTCAAAGACATGTGATGTCCTTCAGTGAGTTTACCATTGCAAATTGCTCTAACCTGATCTTACCTAAAAATGCCACAGATCCTTCAGATCTCAGTCAGTGTGCCATATTTACAAAGAAAATCTAGAGTGGCTTATATGCAACTTCAGCATTCAGAGTAGATATTATCAGAAAAGACTCTATTACTTGTATTATTCTGGGATTCAGACAGGTTATCATAATGCTCATTCTGGGCTCAGCTGAGTCAAAAAACACCATTATGAGATCCTTTAAATACAGGTTTAGAAGTCTAGCTGTTACAACACACAGTTCATTAATTATAGGTAACTGGCTTTTTTTCTGGATATCCTCATAGTGTATGTAAATGATAAACTTTTAGCCACCACTATCTTTCCACCTTCTACCTAGACTGGTCATAGTAAACCCTTGTGTGAGGAAGATGAATGAATGAAATGATCATGGACCATAGTTCCATGCTTCTGACCTGGTGTTTGTACTGCCCAGGCAGTTTAACTACATTATTAAAGGCACGTTTCTCTTTTGGGGGAGTCACTCATACCTTAACTGTACTTAATGCAAATGTATTTTCTAAGGCAGAGAGGGAGGGAAGGAATGGGAGGATTTAATCACCTCAGGATTTAAAAAGCGCACAGAAGAGGAATGTCTAGAGACAAACAAAAAGAAGACAAATGCTGCAAGCTACTGTCTCGTCAAATCCATACCATCTTACTTCATGTCACAAGTAGGAACTACAACTGACAAGTACAGTTTCAGAGATAGAATGTGTTTACAAGAAAAACTACCAGTATTTACAAGAAGTTGAAAATGTAATCTCATTAATGAACCCTGGAAACCCACCCTGCAGTGTACCACTTACATCACCAGCAATCAGTTTAACCATGAGAAGTTCTGGTTGCTCAGGGTGCAGAAACATCAGGACGTGACAGCAGCCATGATGGTAGTAAATCAGTGCTGGAAAAGGAGGATAGACTGTGGCCAAATTCGAGAAGCCTGGGAGAGAAAATGTCTTCTAAAATTCAAGGTAAATCAGAGGCCTACAAGATGAAATATTTACCTGAATCAGTCACAAGTTTAGAGACATTGATACAATGGTCTTACATTGTGTCTAAAACTGCTGCCACACAGCAAAAGTTCAGCTCTACCTGTCTGTCAAGCATGGCATGACTTTCCTCCACAAGCAGATGACACTGTCAGCACAGTGATATTCCCAGCTCACAGTCACACAAGTCCCTGTAACAGAGTAGAACAAGCGGGGGACATGTTCACATGGATCTGTCATCCTCTGAGGGACAAGGTTGCTTAGGGATGATACAGTGTCCCTGTCCCCTGTTCTGTGTAATCAGACTTCACATGGTGCCTCTCTCAATACACCTTACAATACATTTATAGTGACACTATGTCACACTGTGAGAGATGAAAAACCAGGCCTGTGAGAAACATGAGCTAAGAAAAAGAGCCCGAGAGCGATAAAAGTTGAGGCTGATTTAAGGAATGCCTCAAACGCTCACAAGACAAAACTATGAGCCACAGGGTGGATAGTGTGGAGGTTGAAGCTGATAATAACACAGGATGCAGCTGGAGAAGGGAGCCCTGTGGAGACAGGACAGCTCTACTCTGAGGCACCTGGACAAATTTCAAGGGCCATCTGTCCGGTGAATGACCTTTGCTACATTATCCACGAAATGTATATTAAAGTTAACACCCTCAATATGCTAACGAAGACTAACATGATCATGCTAGTTACATTATCCCATGAAACACCTTACCCCTCCCCATCCATGGGATACGTAGGTGTGTGGGTCGACCTAGGAGACAGACCCAAGGAAAGTGTGTATAAATTGAGGGGGAGGAAAGAGGCGGTGGGGAGAGAGTGCAGTGAAGCGAAGAAGATGGATGCCTCCTGGAAGCCTCACTGGTGGGATCAACGCAGAAACCCAAACTGGTTATCTCCATTCCCTCTATCTCCCTCTTTTCCTTTTTCCCCTTTTTTTCTTCACTACCATTAAGAAATGCAAGGCATACTGTATTGCTTGCCACAATTTTCTATATACTTAGCCAATTATCGTGTGTTCAATTAATACATTGTGGGTAGTTAATAAATGTTTGGACTTTGAGACTTGTCTCACTGTTGTCCGCTCCATTGGAGATTTGCAAATCTGAGTCACTTGTCTCCCTCATCTGAGCAGGACGTGACACACACGCATGACGTCTCCATGGCAAACAAGTCATGTCTGCTACTGGTCTATGAAGATACCAAGAAACGGAAGAACAATGGCTTGTTCAGTACAAAATGCAAGTTTTGATGAGTGATTTAACTGACTTTTTTTTCAGCCTTTTAAAACTAAGCCACTTCTGAGTAATACTGTACACTCAAACTCATAACTGGAGATCTGAAAATAAGCTACAGGATAAATGACTGGATGGATGGATGGATGGATGGATGGATGGATGGATGGATGGGCACATGGGTGGATAGGTGAATGGATAGAATGTTTTCTCCATCCCTAACCACATTTTTCTATCACATTTGAGTCCTGTAAAAGCATAACATATCATCTAAAGAGACTTCTCTCAAAATGCAGAGGGAAAGAATTAAAACCATGAGAGGCATTATTCTGTATTTTAAAAGAAAGGGATTGTTCTTTGGTGCTGTCAACTGGCAGAGTTCCACTGATTTCTTTACATCAGCTGAAAATACAGTTTTTAGAAAGAAAAGGCTGGTGAGAGGTAAAAACCAAAAAAGTAGACAAACTCCCCCCCAAAAAAACGACCACCAAATTTTTTAAATACAGAGGCACACCATGAATAATTCATATGGCCAGAAAGCTGTTGTCAGGATTTCTAAGTTTACAGAAGCCAAATATCTGAGGACATAAAATCCTCAGGTGATTTTTTTTGTTTATAGATAGTCACAGTGTTGTTCTGGAAACTAATCTTCATTTTCATCTGTACTCTGTGTTTGAATTAAGACATTTATAACCCCCAAATTAATCAATCTACAGTATACTCTGTTCCAGGTTTACTACCTCCTACGACTAAGAATCGAAATGTAGGCAGAAAATGCATGGGGATAAGGACTTTGACACTTTGATAAACTCCATGCAGGAGATTTTCGGTGGCCAAGGTGATGGGTGGTTATGTATTCTCTCTGAAAAAGAAGTGGAAGTTGGATGACCATTAAGACAGATAAGGGAGGTTTGGAGGAGCTTTGGAGGCTTCCAAGGGAAGAGGCAGACCAGACTATGAAGAAACAAAATGCAACCCTCACACCCTGATGCCAATAAGGCTGTTTGATTTAGACAAAGGTGCCAGCAGGGACAACAGAAACATGAAGGAGCATCCTTAACTGCCAGCAAAAAAGGTGGTATATATCCTGACTCACAGGACAGTCTGTCCCTGACAGGACTGGCTGTCTGCTGCAGGTTCATTTGTCATGGTCAGAGTTACAGCAGAGAACAGTGTTTGAATGGTCTCAGTGACATTTTGGCTCTGCTTGAATTCAGTGGGCAACATGCTGCAACACTCAAAAAGTTTAATACCTTCAACTCATAAACTCTCTATAAATCATTTATAAAACACAACTCTTAAAAAATCCTCAAATTTTTGGACTGCTTTCAGTGTTTCAACTGCCATGTGTAAGTGACATTAATAAAAGTGCCCTGGAATCCAGCTGATGGAAGCAATATAAAGATGTCGTAGTGTTACTGCCAACAACAGTAATGTAGCCTTTCCACCAGATCTGATTGTCCTGCTCTGAAATAAACAAAACATAACCACACTGTCATCATTTTTTTCCTGAAATGTAGGAATCACAACGAATCAGCAGTTTAGTTTCTATAGCACACACTTGGAACTTCAAATGTTCATTAGCTTTAAATCAATAGTGTTTAGCTTTTGGATCAATATTTCAAATAGTTTTGTTGAAATAATGTCTTTCTGCTGCATTCGTTAATATCAGCTGTTTGATTGCTCAAGGCTTATTTCTGTTGGTGCTTTTGCTTCAGTCATGTGAATTTTCTGTAATTGCACCTACGATGTCTTACTGTAATTTAGTTAACCCGTGGGTTTTACAGATATTTCTAACAAGACTGGAGAGCGTTAAGAATCCCACATCTTGAGTACACAGCCTGAGAGCAGACAGCTAAGAACTTTCCAGAGGAAAAAGTTCCATATTTTTAAGCAACTAAAAATTAAGTCTTAAATTGGAAACTACAGTGTGAATTTAATAACTGGTAGAGCTGTTAGCCACACAAAAATCCTAGTGGAGTCCTAACCCAGAACAGAGATCAACAAAGGCCTTGAACAAATACACGGAAAGACAAATACACAATATTCAAAGCTGTTCTCTTTTAATCAGAATAAAATAAGAGAAAAATAAGACGTCAGACAGAAATGCATTTTTTTTCTGAGATTTTTTATAAAAATGACAAGAATCATTTATTTTTTCCTTTCTATTTTTTACTAGTCAAAGCTGTACATTTTCCACTTGAATTTCCTCTTGAGTTTCAGCAAGTCATTGTCAAATATTCTCTGTGCATGTGATCCAGATTTTTTCACAGCTACAGCCCATGCTGTCCTGGGTTTAAGCGAGTGATGGGGATTTTTGGTAACAGAGGAGGGTGCTACAGTGGTAGGCCCTGTGAGAAGCTTCTCGAAGCCCCCACAGTTCCAAGTCAGACTTACCTCTGGCCAAGACCTAGCCAATTAGCAATGGTGGCCGTGCCTCTGCCATAATGTATTTAAGAAGGGAAGCCTGGGAGGACAAGTTGGAGTTGTGAGGAGGAGTTGTAAGGAGAACGTCTTTGTGAATACCCAGGTCAGTGGAAGAAAGGAGAAGGGGGGGGAGGTGTACTGGTGCAGAGTCCCCCTGCAACCTGTGCTAAGACTGCAGGGCCTCCACCCATGGTGGTCAATGATAGAACAGTTGTTGATTTGCAACCTCTGGGGGACCCCATACCAGAAAAGTTGACCACACTCAAAGAAGGCCAAGAACCTGTGAGAAGAAGAAGCCCCCACTGTTGTAGTTCAGCACTGAGAGGACTGCAACACGTGGGGATGACCCACACACCTGTGGGATTGACTCATGTCAAAGAGAGTTTCTGGAGGACTGTCTCCTGTGAGAGGAGAACCATGCTGAAACAAGGGAAGAATGAAAAATGTTCCCCTTGCCTTGAGGTAGAAGAAGCAACAGGACTGACTGCACCCCCTATTCCCTACCCGCTGTACCACCGCAGGAGAGGAGGTAGAGATATCGGGAGCAAAGCTGATCCCAGGAAGGAATGGGGGAAGTTGTTTTCAAGGTGTGGTAATGCTTCTCACGGTCCTACTCTGTCTGTTAAGTGTTCTTGTTGTTAGTGTCTGTATTAAATTTGTGTTCTTTTTTTCCTCTCCTAACGAGCCTATCTTTTGCCCATAACCATAATGGGTTAGTCATCCTTCCCTATCCTTATCTCGATTCCTGAGCTTTTGTTTTATTTTCTTATTCCCAGCACTGGGCAGGGAAGGGGAGAGTAAGCAACTGTGTGGTGCTTAGTTGTCCTCTGTGCTCAAACTACGACACATGTTTAGCCTGAAATAATTTATTTTTCTCAATCGTATAGACTTGACCTTAATAACCACTACCATAACTCCATGTCTATAGACGAAAGATTTTTGATTCACACTTAGCTGCTACACTGGCAAGCCCTGAAAAACAATGAAAGCTTCATATGCTGTTCATCCCACCTGATGAATCATAGACACCAGCTGAACATGTAGATTGTCTCTGTGTCCCCTGGCACAGGGATTACGGGCTGGAGGAGAAACTGGACACAGGGACAGACCCTGCACCTAAACATGCCAAGCAGTTTGCAGAAAACATTACACCAGCAAAGACAGACTGACACTCAGACATTAAGGGAAGTGTCTAACCTCTTTTCCCACATCCTAAAGGTGGAAGAATACATGAATCAGTTCAATTAAAAGTGATACACCACTGAACAAGTATGTAACTAAAGGCAGGCAATATTTTCAGCCAAAACCTTTTAGGAAGGTGCTTTGTGAAGTCTGCACTTTTAGTTCATTGAGGAGAAAGACCAAAGATGTCAAAAGAAAGAAACAAAAAATAGCTCTAGGCATTTATTCAGTTTCCAAGCCACACCACTGTTCTATTTTAACAATATCTCTTTTTTTGCTATATTTTCCTTTAGTTAGTTCAAAGATATTTTGCCCCAATAGATTTGATCAAATATTTGGAAGTTCACATTCCAAAGTTTCCACCCATTGCAAACATGACAAGAAGGAGATTTCAGGAATTGACTTGAGGAGATTTCAGGAATCTCAGGGTTTCAGGAATCACACCCTTGGTCTCTCACTTTGTGTTGAAAAGCTTCTGATAATATTTTATCCTGTGTCTTGTGGAAGACCACCACAAGATCTAACACAAGGTCTCCATTTACCATGAGCTTCGGGAAAACAAGTATTTTCAATCTGAACCATGATCAATGAATGCTTCTCAGCAGCAGCAGTGGGTACTGCAAATGAAAGAAGTCATCCTGTCTTTTTCAGGATCCTGCCCTATCCCCATACACTGCTCCCATCTTGCTGATGACACAGCGGCAGTTTTCTCTCCAGGTCTTAGAAGAAGGTATGGAAAAAGAGATGGAAGGACTTCTGTGTTTCGCTGGGAGTCTTATCTGCTGGTGAACTCTCCACAGGGAAGATTATGACAATAGATCATACAAAATGTGGACTATGAGATAAGCACATTCTTCCCCAGTCTTCATAACTGGATTGCAAATCTGTGTGAGACATCTTTGCACATACTGCTTTAATCAATGCATTCTTTCTATATGTCCATTTGAAGACACAACGCATCCATACTTCTTGGAAATAAAGTCTGGTCTCACAGAAATGTTCTTATATCAGTCTGCCACACAGAGGTGGGTTTACCACACACACTACACTTTTTATGGATCTCACACATTGCTCTGCTTGAAAAGCTATCTGCAGAAAAATGTGCCTTTCTCAGCACCCCCCAGGAGACCTGCGAGCATACCTAGTTCAATAAATGGCAAAATATGACTAATGACAATGAGATGCTTTTTGTTTACATTACTCTTGCACACAGTGAAACAGGACATATAAACTCTGATGTTTTCTCCCACACTGTTGAGATATTTTTTCTTCTCATTTCCTATCAGCGATACCTTTACAGGATGAGTAAAGATAACGCATACTCCAGCTGCCAGTGAGATCACCATTTGCCTTGCAAAACTTGTGTTGATAGCAGCAAGAGGCAGACAAATCTTGGGTGAGTCTTAAGAGAGAGTTTTGGGAGCTGACAAAAATAACCAACAAAAAGTAAAAATTTTTTAGTACTTGTAAAAGAATCCACTTCATATGATGTCAGGGAAATAATGCAGTAAAGTAGAAAAGGGAAAACACGCATCTCTTATGATTCTTAAATTTTGTACCTAAAGAATGCTGGGAAGTAAATAATCTTTGTCCTGTTATATGCATTTGTCTATGTATTAAACTTTCAGAAGAAAGTTTCATGAAAAATATTGAGCACTTCTGGCAAAGCCTTTCTATCAGTTTTCACATTAGATGACCTGCCCCCTTTTCATGGTAAGAACTTTAATGTACTATTTTAAAATGTGTAAGGTAAACTATGTTATATAAGGGTTAAAGTGAAATAAGGGGAGTTTCACAAAGTAACCCTTACTGAAGGACATATAAAGGATGTGATTAATACCTGCTTCTCACAGTGCAGTCAACAGGGAAAGTGTCTGGCAAGGTGAGCCTAGATCTTCATAACTTCCCCCAACTACCTTACGACACTGGAATATGTTGAAGATCTGACCCAATGCCAGTGAAATGAATGAACATACCTCAGCAGCTTCAACAGACTTTGTATCAGGCCTTATGTGAATTATTCTGTTCTTCCACAACTTCATGAATCAGTGGCATAGTCAAGAGAAAATGGAGGTAAAGAGAATTAAGCCTCTTCTGATCTGTATAATATATGTTCTGCCAGACTCCCACAGGCAGTCCAGGAAGATCAACAACTGGTCAGTCACTAGATCATGCAGAGTAGTTTTGGAGCAAAAGGCATGCAGGTCTTTCATAACATCTGTTCTGCATTCTATTGTAAGCTTCTGCAGTTAACAGACTTGGTAGTGTACATTTGGCATTGAGGTATATAACTAAACTGTGTTACTGTGGAGACAAGTATTGTGTATGGCCAGAAGCATAAATCCAAATGTAGATCCTATTGGCACAAAAAGAAAGAGCCTTCATTTAGCAGATAAAGCTGGGCAACAGGTGAAAAGTTCATCTTTCATATTTCTCTGGAGCAGACCCAGCATAGGAATCCAAAAACTGTTGTCCTGTTAAAATGAAAATAAAAACGGGGGTGGGGAACCTTAGGCATAAAGAAAATAGAATGTTTGCCTAGAGCTATCATTCACTGTATATGTTTGCCAAGAATCCATCACTATGTAAGGTATTGATAAATGTCCCTATCTTTCCCTTCAGTTTAGGAAAGATAGCCCAGCTAAAAGCACTGTGTGGTCAAAAAAAAATTGAGTTTTATTATATACTTTTCCTTAAATATCAGCATGGAGTATGAAAAGAAGCTTAACACACAAAAAAACTCCCAAACCACACAATGAAAGGAGGTTACTCTGAAAATGTTATTTGCAAGTAAACCCTGCTCCTGTCACAGCTTATGGGAAAATATTTTCTCCAAGTATTTTTAAAGATGTAGTTATACCTTCTCTGTTTCTGCATGGAAAGAGAAAATAGGAAGGTCAGCTGTGTGAGCAAAAAAGTGCTGATGTAAGGAATATCTTCCCCACTCCTCTGAGGACATGGAGAATCTGGCATCCACAGTGAAACCCACTCACTCTCAAGGTATTGTTCATGTTAATAAAATAAAGCAATTTTTTATCTATAATGAAAAACAGCCCAAGAAGATCTTTAATTCAAAATGTTACCATGCAGCAGTAGCTAACCTCTACCAGAACTTGTACCTATTTTTTATAAGAAGGAACTGAGATACAGGAAATACTTATAGGAGATATCCCATGGGTGCATGTGTACTATTGCCTCATGCAGGAGTTCTTGGAACTATAAGTTCATATGTAAAAAATGGATGATTTTTCAGAGAAAGTTTTTTGTTTTATCAAGCTACTAATTTTCATCATAAGTATTTGCTTCTGTATCTTATGGACTTATTGTGCCTATAACTACCTTTTTCTATGCAAGAAGCAAAAACCTGTCCAAATACAAGGAAGGATGTCCTAAGGCATAAAACTACAAAAGAAAATGAGACCTCTTATCTCAGTAGTCCAGGAAAACAAGTCACTTGCCCTGTTAAAGAGGGTGAAGGACAGAGGATAAAGGTAACAAAGGACAAATTTGCTGCTATTTTTTGCTTTTGAACCATTTTTGCAACATCAGTAAGATGAATTTTAGACTTATGCAGATCACATGAAAGGGTAATGGTTTATGACATATCATATTTATATAACCCTTTTAATCCTGATGGATGGTAGGGTATTTATTTTAGCTCCAGATTTGATTCTAGCAGCTCCTGGCATCAAGGAATGAAGCCTGGCAGGCTGAAACTCTCCATCTGGTTCAGGGCACAGAAACCTCTCTGCCCAGCAACACAAGTCAAAATACATACATCAACACAGTCATCTGCACTCTCTCTCTGCCACTTCTGCATAGGACACAGAGGCCAGGTCAAGGTTTTGTTAGCAATATTCAGAACCCTCTGAAATATTGCCAATAACTACTCTAAGAGATCACTTCTCATTCCACAATCATGGCCTCCTAAAAGACCATAATTTTCTGCTACTGTAAAAATGTCATTCAGAAGAAGGATGTAGTGTTGAAGAAGGGAAGGCAAAAATGAGATGTTAGAATTTCTTGCCTTAAGTCTTAAAAACAGTTATTTACTACAGAGGACCCTATCTGAGCATGAACATTTAATCTGCCTCTCCATAGGGGCAGATAATATGTCTGGGGAGGCTGAGAGGATTCACACCATCACTTCTCCCAATGGAGAAGAACGTCCCATTTCCTGGGGTAGGACACTGCAGCTTCACAGGACAGAAACAAAGGCATAAATTGAAGACAGGCACTTTATCAAAATTCACAAGGTGGAAAAGCAGTCATAGAATAGTGAAACACTATGTTTTATTGCTCTTGAATTAACCATTTTTAATGTCTCGTGGGATGATTTGGTACAATGAAAGTCATGGACACACTTGAAGTCAGACTACCTTTTCATTTGGTGTTTTTACCAATGGGTCAAGATCAATTTCCAAACCTCAGAATTGCTGCTGTCATACAAATAAATAATAACTTTGAACCCAGTTGGGAAGATTTCAATACCTCCAGTAGGTCATAAAATAATTTTAATTTTTTTTCTTTAAAAAATAGTGAAACATTTTTACAAATGCTTTTCACATTTAAGACAGGAGGCAGGAAGAGAGTAAACTGTATTCTGTACCTTTTCACCTAAGTAAACAGCAGATAGGCTCCCTACCACTATTCCCAGAGAAGCTGAATTGCTATTGAAATGAATCAGAGAAATAAAAAGGTGCATAATTTAGCAAATTACTATTAAGCAGGATGCTACATTTTGTGGCAGACAGCCATAATAGCAAGGCTACAGCAGCTTCTATCCTACCATAATATTTAAAACATGTCAAGGTAATCACCATTACAATGGCTAATATGACTAACATGTCATTGTCATTGTGCTTGGAGAATTACAAATACGTGATGAGACACCTGAATTTTTTATGACATTTACCATCCTGTCAGATCCTTTTTCATCTTGGGTTTGTTTTTTTTTTTTTTCAAGATTAAATGGTATCACCAAGCATAAACTGGCTAAATAAACTTCACTGTGGGTGTGAGAAAGACCCAGTGTTGCTATTGTTTTTTATGGTACATTGCTAAGCATTTGGGAGAAGCTGCCCAGCTCACATGACAGTAATTGTTTTCTCAGAGATGTTGGCTTGTAATTACTGTGTTCAACATTGTACTGTCCCCTTTTGTGTTTTCCTTCTGCTGAAGTTGATTTCTGCTGTGATATTTATGCATGTTTGACAGCAGACAGAAACAAGATTCAAGTAGAGACTCATTTAATATTATTGTTATTATTACTATTATTTCTATTACTACTAATACTGCTTCTGCTGCTACTATTATTAATTAACAGACATGTCAAATAGAAACCAGCCATGTTAGCACCAGGATTAGGTGAGAGAGCTGCTCTTACTTGCAATACCCATACAGCTACTTCACAGAAAAAGTTTTAGATTTTAGAAGAGCAAACTTCAGCTCACTCAGAGCTCAGTAGGGAGGGATTCAGAATTCAATAGGGAGGGATTTCGTGAGAAGCCTCCATGGAGCGTAAAGGAGCTAGCAAGTGCTGGTAGTTTTTCAAGAACACTTTCCTGGAAGCACAAAAACAATTCATCCCCTTTAAAGGCAAGAGAAGCAAGCAGAGCAAGAGATGACCTTGGCTTAACTGTGAGCTTCTGAGTCTGCTCAAAACAAAAAGACAAACATAGCAGAGATGGAGAAGCAGATGAATACCCATTGAGAACTACAGGGGCATTGCCAGGATGTGAAGAGGTGCAGTAGAAAAGCAACAGGTCAGCTCAAATTGAAACTGGCCAGAAATGACAAAAAATACAAGTTCTGTAGGTACATAAACAAGCAGAAACAGAAGGAAAATATTGGTCTGTTGTTAAACAGGAAAGTTGAATTACTCACCAACAATGCTGAAAAGACAAAGGTTCTCAACACTTTCTTCACCTCTGTCTTTACCAGCACTGTTAGGCCCCAGGCCTTGGGAACAAAAATCCTGGTTGATGCAAACACAGACCCATTGTCAGTGAAGGGTCGATATGTGAACTATTACAGGAGCTAGACCTCTACAAATGAATGGGCCCTGATATTATCCACCCAAGGGTGTTGAGAGAGCTAGCTGATGTCATTGTGAGACCACTCTTGATAATCTTTGAGAAGTCATGGAGATCAAGGAACATCCTAGAAGACTGGAAGAAGGGAAATGTCACCCCCATCTACAAGAAGGTCTTAAAGGACAATCAAGGAAATTATAGACCCGTCAGTGTTACTTCAGTCCCTGAGAAAGTTACGGGACGAATCCTCCTGGTGGGTTATCACAAGTCAAATGAAGCACATGATTGGGAAAAGCCAGCACAGATTCACCAAGAGCAAATCATGCTTGACAAACCTGATCATCTCCTACAACAAAGTAACCTGCTTGGTTGATGTGGGGCGAGCAGTGGACAGTATCTACCTTGATTTCTCCAAGGCTTTCAATACAGTTCCCCACAGCCTTCTCCTAGAGAAACTGATGCATTACAGTCTGGACAAGTGCTCTGTGCAGTGGGTGGAGAACTGACTAACAGGCTGCATCCAGAAGGTGGTGGGAAATGGCTCCTTTTCAGACCAGCAATGTGTCACAAGTGGGGTCCCCAAGGATCAATATTGGGCCCAACGCTGTTTAATATCTTCATAAACCACTGGACGATGAGATTAAGTGTACCCTGATGAAATTTACTGATGATGCCAAACTGAGTGGGGAAGTAGACAGTGGGGAAGGGAGACCCACCCTGCAGAAAAACCTGGACAGGCTGGAAGAGTGGGCTAACAAGAACATTATGGAGTTCAACAAGAATGAGTGTAAGGTTTTCCACCTGGGAGTGCATACATAATTCAGGAGTGCAGCACAGACTGGGATCTACTTGGCTGGGGAGTAGCTCTGTGTAAAGTGACCTGAGGGTCCAGGTGGGGAACAAACACAGTGTGAGTGAGCAGTGTGCTGCAGCGGCACAGAAACCCAACAGGATGCTGTGATGCATCAACAAGCGCATCACCAGCAGAGATAAATAAGTCATTATCCTGTTCAGAACTTGCTAGACCTTGAATGCTATGTTCAGTTTTGGTCCCCGCTACACAAAAAGATGTGGACAGCTGGAGAGGGTCCAGAGGGGAGCCACAAAGGTGATCAAGGGACTGAGACGGCTGCCATATGAGGAAAGGCTGAGAGAACTGGGTTTGTTCAGCCTTGAGAAGGCTTAGGACAGACCTTATCACCATGTTCCAGTATTTAAAGGGTAGCTACAAAGAAGATGGAGACTTCCTTTTCATAAGGAGTCATATGGAAAAGATGAGGGGTCATGTGTACAAGTTACTCTTGGGAAGATTCCAGTTGGACACAAGAGGAAAATTTTTCACAATGAGAACAATCAGCCAATGGACTAATCTCTCCAGGTAAGTGGTCTATTCCCCACCATGGGACACTTTTAATATTCAGCTGGACAGGGTGGTGGATCATGTTGTCTAGACCATGCTTTTGCCAAGAAAGTTTGGACCAGGTGATCCTTAAGGTCTCTTCTAACCTCATATTCTGTAATTCTATGAAATGCATCTTTCTGGGCCAGGTGAGATAAAGACTGAAAAGGGAAAGCGATCATTTTAAAATAAGACTTTTCCAGACTTGATAGCTTATATGCAGCTGTGTCTGATGTTGTGGACGTGGTCTTCAAGAACTTGGTCTGCACATCCATTTAGATATTGCACAAACTGTGCTTCTCTGCTTCTGTAATGGTAAAAATTTTCACATGTTTACCTGTCATAAAGAGAATTTTGGGGAAGAAGATTTTTCCTAGTTTAGAGACTGATCTAAAATCAACTGAAATGAAAAATGTGTCCCTCCTGACTTCATCAAACAAGGGATCTAACACTTAAACTCTATTTTTTAGTTGTTGTAAGGCCCCAAAAAGAACAACTATCTGCTTGTTTGCTCACAATTTGAAGTAGATTTGTTTCCAGGTGCAAATTTTATTTAATTATTTTCTCTCTGCCTTTGTGATTTTGCAACTAGAACAGTTTTCTCTGGTTGGCAGAAATGATACCTGTCTTATGCACACAGGAAAATAAGTCATTTGAAAAGATGAAAAACATTAAAATCCTCAGCAATCCTGGCTGACCGGAGAGGTCCTGACAGTTTGGAAATTGGCCAGTGTGACGCCCATATATAAGAAGGGTCAGAAGGATGATCCAGGAAATTACAGGCCTGTCAGCTTGCTTTGGTGCCCGGGAAGCTGATGGAGCAGCTCATCCTGAGTACCATCACACAACACATGTCGGACAACCAGATGATCAGGCCCAGTCAGCATGGGTTATGAAAGGCAGGTCCTGCTTGACAAACCTGATCTCCTTCTACAACAGGGCGACCTGCTTATTGGATGAGGAAAAGGCTGTGGATGTTGTCTACCTTGACTTTAGTAAGGCCTTTGACACTGTTTCCCACAGCATTCTCCTGGCAAAACCAGCTGCTCAAGGCTTGGATGGGCACACGCTTTGCTGGGTAAAAACTGTCTGGATGGCCGGGCCCA
>ML998050.1:319744-341743 GCA_010365825.1 Otus sunia
GAGCACAGGTCGTATGAGGAGCAGCTGAGGGAACTGAGGGTGTTTAGTCTGGAGAAAAGGAGGCTGAGGGGAGACCTCATCGCCCTCTACAACTATCTGAAAGGAGGTTGCAGAGAGCTGGGGATGAGCCTCTTGAACCAAGTAATAAGTGATAGAACAAGAGGTAATGGCCTCAAGTTGAGCCTGGGAAGGTTTAGACCAGATATGAGGAAGCATTTCTTTCTAGAAGGGATTGTTAGGCATTGGAATGGGCTGCCCATGGAGGTGGTGGAGTCCCCATCCCTGGAGGTGTTTAGGAGTCGGATTGACATAGCACTGAGGGATCTGATGTAGTTGGGAACGGTCAGTGTTAGGTTAATGGTTGGACTAGATGATCTTCAAGGTCTTTTCCAATCTAGAAAACTGTGATTCTGTGATTCTGTGAGTGGACTCCCTATCTCAATACATGTACAACTCCAATAACTCATTAACCATACCTGCCTTTTGTCAATATTGTGTTTGCAGCTGAACGTTGTTTTTGCACTATACATACAGACATAACGATGTTTACAGTCACTCCATAGGCAAATAATCTTAGCAAATTTCTCTGCTGGTGAATTCATTTTGTTCTGAGGTGGAGTGCAGTGTTTATTGACTGCCTTATGTCTAATGATAAGAATTTTCTTATATATTGCTCATTTGTACTAAAAGGCAAAGATTTTCTAGTTCCCTTGCTCTGTTACACCCACTCTAGTATCTTGTTGCAGTGTTTGTTTATTTTCTTAGGCCTTCTCCTCAAAAATAACAGCAATACAACATCTCTAATGTTGCAGTCCAAGATGAGACTGTTTTGAGTTGCAAACAACAGAGACAGAGATAGATCTCTGAGAAAAAACAGTCCCTGTCCTCGTGTTTGCAGGATGTAAGATTTTGGTCCCCGTGCACAAATGTCAGGTTCCAGAACACAGACAGCC
Source organism: Otus sunia (assembly GCA_010365825.1). Classification (NCBI taxonomy): domain Eukaryota; kingdom Metazoa; phylum Chordata; class Aves; order Strigiformes; family Strigidae; genus Otus; species Otus sunia. The sequence goes on from ML998050.1 coordinate 320,698, forward strand.
AAAATCTAGGGGAAGAGGAGGGGAAAAGCTCCAGGTCCTAAAAGCACTTAATAAACCAAAAGCTCAAAACAAATATCAAAATTACCTTACAATAAAAATCCACTGTTGAATAAAATGCTGCATAGGGTGATGGTGGCAGAGGATCCAAGGAAGGAAATGTTCTTCTCCACATGATTTGTTACAGGTCTTAACTGTTCGCTGGGGTGAATTAATGTCAAGGAACCTAGCTGTTACTTACAAGTAACAGGTAAGGAAAGAAGCTTTTGTTCCCTTTTTTGTGAAGAGGTTGTGTTCTTAAATAAAAGACATTTCATTATGTCCTTCATAAATGACATTTTGTCACATTTCTTATTACTTCCATAAGAATTACTTTTTTCCCAGCAAAAGGAAAATTCACCAAGACCTTTCATGAAACACAAATTACTACTTTCAACTTTGTCTACAGAAATAGAACTGGACCATTTATTCGGAGAGGGAAATATAAAAGAGCATCTGGAACTGCTCTTAGCTGGAAGAAATAAATTACTAGTAACATTATAAATACTATTCCAGAGGAATGTCTTTTGACTCACAAAACATTATGCTTCCTAGTAAAAAAAGTCTGTTCTGAAAAACAATCACAGTTTGTATTTGCAAGAGTTGAAAAATTATATGCAGTGATATTTATCAGCACGGGACACCCGTTGTGTAAGACAAAACCTGCTGCTAAGCATTCACTTTCTCAATCTTCCCTTTTCTAAAGTAAATGCAAGTAAAAACACCCTCCCCTGCCCTCCCCCGAAGATGAGTCCAAGTCTGAGAGCTCCTTCAGAGAATCATGCTTCTGAAATCATCTTTCACTGAAACTGTTGGCTCGGTCCTCGTGTAACATGGTCATGCTTGACAGCTTATGTACTAAGAAAAAAGAAAAGAGATAGGCAAAAATTTCCATTCCCTAAGTGTTATTGTAAGTCGTCTCCACTAGTTAAGGTCTGCAAGGCTTCCTCAACAGGATGGAGTCATACAGTTGCTATGGCAGCTTTGCATATCATTCTTGTCTTTCCATGAGAAATGACATGGCAGAAAACCCACTCATGTCAACGTTGATCTGTGATGCTGATGGTGCATCATGAAAGCTTTACTGGTTTTTCCTCTCTTCCTCTCTTTTCCCTCACACAAACACACATGTGTACAGAACCAGATATCTGTGATTGTGTGAGGCTTTTGTGGTGTTTCTATTACAGTGAGTGTATTGGCTTTGTGTGGCAAGGTTTTGGCAGCAGTGGGGTTGCAGGCATGGCTTCTCTGAGAAGACACCAGGAGTTGCCCCCATGTTGGACAGAGCCAATGCCAGACAGCCCCAAGATGGACTGCTGTTGACCAAAGCTGAGTCCATCAGTGACATTGGTAACACCTCTGTCATAACGTGTTTAAGAAAGGGTAAAATATGCTGTGCAGCAGCCATGAGAGAGGAGTGAGAGAAACAGCCATGCAGACACCAGGGACAGTGAAGGAGGAGGAGGAGGTGCTCCAGGTACTGGGGCAGAGATTCCCCTGCAGCCCCTGGTGAGGCAGGTCACGCCCTGCAACCATAGAGTTCCATGGTGGAGAAATGATCCACCTGCAGCCTATGGAGGACTCCATACCAGAGCAGGCAGATGTGCCCTGAAGGAAGCTGTGACCCCATGGATACCATACACTAGACCAGGCTCCTGGCAGAACCTGTAGCCCCATGGAGAGAGCAGCCCACATTGGAGCAGGTTTGCTGGCAGGAACTGTGACCCTATGGGAAACCATGCTGAAGCAGTAGGTTCCTAAAAAAGGGAAGACTCACGTTGGAGAAGTTCATGAAGGACTGTCTCCCGCAGGTGGGACTACACGCTGAAGCAGGGGAAGAGCATGAGGAGGAAGGATAATCACAGACAATGTGTGATGAACTGACCACAACCCTCATTCTGCGTACCCCTCTGCTGCTTGAGGGATGAGGGTAAGGAAATCAGTAATGGAGCTGAGCCCAAGAAGGGAGGGGCAGGGGGAAGTGTTTTGTGGTTGTTCTTATTCTTATTATCCCACTCTGACTGGTGATAAATTAAATAAATTTCTCTAAACTGAGTCTGTTATGTCCATGACATGTAATTGCTCAATGATCCCCCAGACCCTATCTTGATCCATAAGCTTTTCATCATATTTTCTTCCTCTCTCCTGTTGAGGAGGGGGAGTGATAGAGCACCTTGGTGCATAGCAGGTGGCCAGCCAAGGTCAACACACCATATATAAAATAATATATAAAATAACATATAAAGCAAGTAATCTGACAGACTATTCATCACATGGGGAAAGTTCCATTGTCATGAGCAAAGGAATAGAGAGGTCACAGGATGCATTCTTGACAAGCACCAGAAGATCTTGGGAAAAATAATTCTTCTTCTGTGTACTTCTTTCTCAACCCAAATCCACACCTCACTTCAGATATTTTTAATATATTTTTGGGAAAACAACATCGTTCCTTCTTATTTGAGCAGTACCAAACTCAATCAAGCTGAGTCTTGAATGGATATGCTGTCCATTGCAGGAATAAAAAACTTTTTATCAGTAACTACTGTAGAGGAATGATATACAAATTATTGGCTATTACATTAGGACTGAAAAGTGCCAAAAGAAGTGTCTATCAGACAACTCATGCCATGCCATGGGCAGTGTTCACTCTGCCAAGTTTTCAGCTTTATAATAATTAAATTCCAGTACAAGTTTATACACTTTAAGAAGAATATAAATCAAAACAGAGAGGAGAATAGAGGTGGAGATGAAGGAAAATCCTTATAGTGCTCAGCCAGTGGAAAAGCATTATGAGACATCACCTGCATTCATTGCTAGAGAAGTCCTTAAGTTGGTTCAACAGAAGAAATACAGACCCTTAGGCTGTTTTACCAGTATCAGGCCAGAGGCTAATACAGCTCTAGATTTTATAAAGCTAAATTTATATGTTGATTTATATAGTAGTAGATTAAACTAGTGTGTTAGCTACATTATACTTACCCCTCTGTTCAAGAAGATGAAAGAAATCACATAGAAACCTATTTCAACAACTAAATTAAAAAGCTGAAGACCAGCAAAAGCTCCAGGTTCAGGTGGGAGTAGATATTAGCAGTGATGAGGGATTGCCTGTCATCTGAATTCAACTCTGTGATGTACTTATATCTGTAAGTGAACCAATTTGAAGAATAACAGTTTCTGAGAAGAGGCTCTAACTTAGCCATTGTGACCCATTAAAAATAAGATACAAGTAATGAACATAATTATCTAATACCCAATTTTCTGGGTATTTTGTTCGATTAAAACAAAACAAACCCTCTATTTTCACTTTATCTGTAAAAAAAAAAAAAAAAAAAAANAAAAAAAAAAAATTGCTTGATTTGTTTATACCTTCATTGGAGCAAATATTGATCTTTTTTCACATGTGGTTTCTGAGCGACATGAGTATGACTATATATAAATATACAGGTGATCAGATTTTCCTTGCACAGCTGTGTGATTTATAAGTCTGTCACATACAATACAATCTTCTAAGTCATTTTCAAACATGTATTTCTAAAGACTAAAATTTGTATGTAATCTGTATTCAAGAAAAAAATGCCACTGACTTCAGTACAAAGTATCTTGCTACAGCTTTTACAGAGAATTTGATTTTCACATCTCAGCATACAGAATACATAGACTGTTCTTTTGAATGTCTAGTTACAAGATATAGGACCCTTTAGAAAACCTGATCCTTATTTAGGTTCTTAAATAAAGGAGCTGAAAAAATGTACTTCAGCAGTAATGAAATATCAGTTTCAGCAATGAAACCTCAAAGGTTGCAGGTCCATGTGACAGCTGACAGTATAAGTTTACAAATGCAGGAAAACCTAGATACAGCAGATTATGTAGAAAATCAGAGAGGCTGCGTAGGAGTGGGGATTGAGACAGAGAATATATTTTCCTTTTAAGGTGAGATTTATCAAGTTGTAGTCTGACTTGGTTTTGCCATTCCTTGTCTGCTTCCTCATTTTTGTTTGCTTTATAATCCAACAAGCAATGTTAAAATTGTGCCCATTTTACAGGATAGGGAGAAGCAGGATAGGCTAAGAAATCAAACCCCATTCACACATTCACTGTCCAGGCAGGGACTACTGGTTTGGCCACAAAGGAGATGAGGAAAAAGGCCCCCAATTAGCAGAAGCCTGGCCAGATACAGATTTTTAGGTACAATTCCCATAAGGACACTCATTTTTCAAGGACAGACAACTACTTGCTGCTGACTGAATATAAGCAAATATTGTCCAAGATCTGCAGATGCTCCAGCCTTTACTGGCTGAAGCAAGGTCCTGATAAACTGAGTGTCACTTTCATGAGGATTAGGAGTTGCATTACAAAGAAAGCAAAGCATTTGCTCAAGTGAACCTTAATATGTGAATGTCCTCTTGACATTCAGTAAAATTTTATTCCTGTAGAGCATTTGTAGGGTGGCAGATACTTCATTCTATCACTGAATGGGATCAATCATCCCCTAACAGTGACTGGTCTCCATTGACTCCATAGGGCACTCAGGTGATGTCTTCAAAAAAAGCCATTTTTGGTCTGCTCAGGACATCTATCTGAGAAGAACCCCATCATAAATTATTTCAGAACTGGTTTTATGCTATTAAACTCCTTTAAAATGTAAGAGACTTTGTACCTTAGAAATTGAGGCTTATCTACCTCCAGTCCTGCAGTTTGCATGAGAGCACACCCCTCACCAGCATAACGTTTTTCCCTCTCTCAGGACGCAGCTGAGCCCCATGGAAGCCAGAGTGGTGATGAAGCAGTAAATCCTGAAGCAGATCTGAAAGATCACGATGTAAGGTGAGATCATACAAGTCAGAAGGTGGGAATAGATAACATCTGAAACCTGGTTATATAATCTCTATTAAGATGTAGTTTAGATTACACAAACAACATGTCAAAAGCTTTGTGTATACAGCAACTAAAATGTCTAGGAACAAAATTAGAGCTTCTATTAAAGGTCAGCCATGGACATTGCAATATGATGATAAAGTGTGAGGTAGTGATGGGAAGTGGAAGGGAAAGGAAAAGAGAAAGAGGAAGAGGAAGGAGAAGGAGGCGGAGAAGAGAAGGAGGTGAAGAAAGACAAGGAAAGACTGAAGCTGTGTTAACATTTAGCACTATCCAGATTTTGTAAATATGTCTGTTCATAAAACATGTTTGGTAGATCAGGGTATGTAAGACACAACAGACATCCAACTTGGATGAAAGTGTTATTAACAGCAAGGCTTCATCCAACAACTGATCCATGTGGGCTGATCTCTCCATCCCCTGCAGCACTTCAGAAATGTCAGTGAAGCCTCCATAGGTGTGGGGGTGAGTCAGACCAGACAACTGGATTTGATCATGATGACATTCTCATGACCTGTTCTGCTGGCAAATGCATATTTGAGAATTTATGGTATAAAATGGGATTTGTTTCATAACTTTTTAACCATGCAAAATGGGAACAGATATAGTTAGAAACCAGAAACTGCGTGTATTGCATTGTATTTTCAGCCTGAGGTGTGAAAACTGTTTGCAGCACGATAACAACAATTTTAAAATGTGTCAAGATGTAGTAGAGTAGAGTCACATTTAGATCTCAAACCCTTATCCTCTTGCTACAAGCCAAGAAATTCTTTATTTTCTCCAAGGACTTCTCTCTTCTAATCTCCAATAATCATGATACTAGCAGGGTTTACCAGCAGTTTATTATTACATTCTCCAATTGTTATGTTCTTCACTGACTCTAAAATATTTCACCTTCTTCACAGTGAAATTGTGTCAGACAAAGACTACTACCATTACGAATATTCTCTCATGTCCAATGTAAATAAGCACCTTTCTTCGCAGCATAAACAGTTTTCATGAAGATGCACAGTACTATGTAATGAGTGTTGTGCTATCATTAACAAATTAATCACACAATATCTGAACATGTTGAGACAATGGAAAAATATATGACCACTTGAAGAATTTCTTCAGCTAGTGAAAAAATGCCCAAAACAACTTTAAAAATGGATGATACATAATGAGAGTGATTTTATACTTATTGACTATAAAGTACATCCAAGAAAAGAATCTGCTGTTTTAATGTATATGGTGAAACTTTATAGCTTAGTCAGACCCTTGACAAAACCCATTGCAGTCATTGGAAATGTTCTTATTTACATCATAATTCTTCAAATGAGAGCAGAAATGCTATTGCTATTGATACATCTTTTATAGACACATATTTCTCTGCATGGATCAAGAGTTTCAATGCTTTATCTTAACAGAGAATGTTTAGAATGAGGCCCAGCAGGTTGCATGAAACTCTGTTCAAATTCTTTTCTATTAAGCAGGATTTTAATGGAAAAGTAGTTTTTGTTTAAAATCTTTATTTTCTTTTTATTAAAAAAAGACACCAAAACCCAGCAAGCACTGATTTAAAGGCCTCCATGGTCCTTCCAACATGAATTATTCTATAATTCCATATCCAGAGACTACATCATAAGAAAATTCACACTAAAAAAAAAAAGAAAATGTGGCAAAACAGATGTGAGGATACTCTGGGAGACTAATCAGATGTCCTAAATCACCACTGTCTAAGTACATCTGCAGCAAAAATAATTTGTTAAAAATTCAACACCTTCCACGAAAGATAGATTACACTTTCCTTTCTCCCTTAATCCAACCTTCCTGTGTAAATGGAGGGAGATGTCCTTATAACTGAGAATTTTTGCCCTTCAGCAGCTCCCGTTTCCACTCTAAACAAAAGATTATGTACTACCACTTGTCGCCATAAATAAAAACAAAACTGCCTTTGTGAACTCAGTGTTAGCAAAGTCTACCCTCTTCCTGCCCCTCACATCTCATAAACTGTCTGGACCATTTCTTTTCTGTCCAAACTGTCTGAGATGAGTGAGGGATTCAGGAACACTGGAGAGAGTGCAAATTGTGCATACCACCATAGGTAGGAAGATTGTGCAGCACTTCCTAAGGATTGTTGAACTCTGGTTTTGCCAGTCTTCCTCTGAAATATTGTCCTACTCATGGATGAACTTGGAGGACACTGTGCCTCCAATTCACACAAGTTTCATTGTAAAGTTTCTGTTCTGCATGGCTTGAATGGAGGAAAACCAAAAATTGTAATTTATAGACTGAAATTCAGTTTCTGGTGTAGCTGGATTTGCTCCATTACTTGCTTTGGAAAACAGAATCAAAGCCTTAAACTCCCAGCAGAAGTTGACTTGCAGCCAACACAGACTTGAACGTGGTCCAGATGTGCTTGCAGAATGCTAGTCCAAGAAAAAAGCCAGGAAAAAAATCACCTTTTATTGTAGATTGAGTCTCTATGTATTATTGTCCTCACAACTGACTGGGGTAAGACACGATAATCAAGCCAGAAATGGTGGACATGTGAATTTTAACAGCTACCTGCTTCTCCAGAGTGAGGGATAATGCTAGCCCAAAAACTGATGTTGAAAAGTATTCATGGAGGTGACCAGTCTGTCCTCTCACAGTGGACTTTAGGTCTTTCTATGCCACCAAGGGAGCTGCATGCCTTCCACAAAATGTGTTGGCCAGCTCTTTGAAATGTTCCTGTTTACAACCAGCATCATTTTCTGCTGCTCACACCAGCTGCTTTCCAAGCGGGAGGTAATTTTGTGTAGGCAGCCTGGCAGCTTAGTGACAGCAACGATTACATCAGTGGAGAATAAAATACACAATTGAGTGGTATCAACCCGCTGTCAGAAGCTGCATTCACAGTCCATTATCTCTTCCAGTTGTCTCAGACAGATGTGGAGAAAGTGGCAGGAAAAGCACTGATCCAGGCAGAGGAAGGGGAAGGAGGAAAGGTAGTAGCCAGTCCCTGAGCTCCTGGGAGAAACAAGACTTATCCAGAACAGGAACTCTGCCACGTCATGGAGATAAAGTGATAAACACAGCAGTCCTCTGAGTGAGAGCAAAGCAGTGAGTGAATATGATCGTGGAAATCTGACAGATAAAACAAAGTGGAAATTGTCCTCTGGTATTTACAAAACCATATAGCTAATGACAAAAAGGACAAACAGCTCTGGGTCCCCTCACATGTTATTGGAGCTTTGCTGTAGTCACTTGTGTCACCTGAAGACAGGTTTGTATTTGAAGAGACTTTCAGAGTCACACGGTAGCTATGTGTGACTTTTACAGGTTAAGTTCCACAACAAATGTTAGAGCAGAATATTTGCAAGCACAATATTGGTTAACCTACCTATGAGAGTACTGAGAGAAGTATATTCTTGTTATTGCAGTGTCTTCCATATACTGTACAGGTAATGAGTTATATTTATTTTGCAGTTTGAGTATGCATTGTTCATACAGAATGATATATGCCTAAATGCTAGCTTTAAGTCCTAATTCCCTCTTGGCAGAATGGTATGTAATCAATCAGAAATATTTAACGAGGAGTCATATTAGCTTCAGGCTTGATAATATGGGTTGCTTAAAGTGGGGGATGAATAACTATAGCTCTTAATAAATTCCACTCTTACCAATTGCAGTTTGTCTTTTATCAACGCTGTTGCACAGAAATCACTTATTTATAGGAGAGACTAAATGAAATTCCTTAATACAGATGAGAATTCTCTGATTCAGGCTGATTAAAGGGGGCATGTTCTGTTATGTGAAAAGACAATTTAAATGACCTGTTTGCTGTACACCCTGGAGGAGGTTTTGTAGTTAAGAATGAAAAGGAAAAAAAGTTCCCTTAAGAAATATCTTGAAAGAGCTCTTTGTATTATCAAATAAGCTACACTAATATTGATCTCCATAATTGTACATGCACTACAACAATTTGCATGACTTAATTTGGCCTGCAATTTTGAGCTGCAATTCTAAAACCTAATAAATATCTTGCTATACTGTAAACAATAAAGGAGAGCAGAAATACCATATTTCTCAACAACCTTTTGGGTACAGAAGTGCCATTTCATTTATGCTCCCTCAGTTGCCAGCCTAAGGTCTGCTGAGCAAACACTTAGGACTACGCTGAACCTTATGTACTTCTTTTCTCTAACACCAGCATAGGTGCAAACCTGGTATAAAGTGCTCTAAGCCACACACTGATTTACACTAATGCTACTTTACAGTGCTCCAGCATGAAATTCACTTTACCTGATACTTCAACTCCCCCTGCATTACCAAAGCTGAGACATTTTCTCAGTGGAAGCTAAACTAATGCCTTGCTGTCTGGATGTGGTAGTATTTTACACTTGTTGTGCTGGAGAAAGAAGCAGCAGATTTGTTCATATTAACCACTGCAGTTAAATCTTTAGTTAGTGACCAAAAAGAAAATGTTAATTTTGTCTGAAGTTTTTTACTGTAAGAACAAACTGTGGTCTGCTGACAAGAGTGAGACTGTCCTTGTGAGTACAAAACTCCCTTGAACAATGAACAGACTGTCGCCACAGAGGTCACATCTGCAGAATGAAAACCTACCATGCCATTAATCTGATGTAAACTAAACATAAGTGACACAGTTCTTCATCCTCAGCAAGGACTTGCCATTGCAAAGACATTATTAACATACAGAGCTCTTGTTTACAGCTGTTGTTAAAATGTCAGTTAGTCAATCAACCTCCTTTATCCTTCTTTGCCTTTAGCTGTTGCTGCTGAGCTGCTGATGAGAAATAAAGAGACAGTGGTTCAGGGTAAACAAAGGAGAATTTCTGATGGGTAGAAACTTCCTCTTTTCTTTTATTTTCCAATTACAATAGAGGGTTTTGTCTTGAATCTGTGTGTCAGCAGCTGCAGACATGCTGAGAGTGTTTGGCCATCGTAATTAGGATCTGAACAACCCAGATTTTTACTGCTCTAAAATCCAGAGGCTTTAGGCAATGACATGACCTGCAGGAATACAGAACAAAAAGGAGAAAGGAGTTTCTGGAAAATTATAGTAAACAAATTATTTTACTATGCTTACATAGATAAGGAGACATAAAAGCTCATAGAGCATATATAGCAGATGTAAAACTAATTAGAAATCAATATTTTATTGTAATAAACAGTGAGGATTGCAGATCACAGGAAAAGAGGTTTCCCATGAGAAGAGCACTCCCTTTAACACTAGGGCCAATTCCTGAACTTTGATTTGTTCCCTCTTTCAAACTGCAAAGATCTGGTGTTCCAGAGCTGAAACTGATGCCAGAATTTTGAGAATAGGGTGTAATAAAAGCACCAAAGAATTTTCTTTCTATATAGGAAGCACCCCTACAGACTTTTCTTTTGAATTCAGCTGAAAATAGAAGTCCTGTTTTACTAAGCATTATTTTGATTTATCAGTGTTTTGGAGGAAGAAAAAAAAAGAACAAAACCAAAACCAAACCACCTGATCTCTATATTAAGATAAAGTATATCACAGAAGGCTAACAGTTCACCAAGGCAAGAGACCTTCACATAATTTAAACTGTTATTTCCCTAATGAAGTCCACTATATGTTGTTTTAAACAAGCACCAACAGAGCAAGTCAGATCCTCTTTCCTTGCCCTGGCCTTTCACATATTATTAACGAAAGGCTAGGCAGTTTTCTTCCTAGCAAGGTTTAAATTCTTCAGAAGATAAAACTTATTTCAAGTCAAGTTTATAACCATTGTGCCTTTCCAAGATCTAAAATCTTGTCTTCTTTTGTAGTTGCTTGGGGTTCAGCTTCTTCCCTGACAAAAAGAAAAGGCTGGATATGGGACTAATCCTTTCTTTGACAGTATTTAATGGAAAAGAGAAAAAAAGGCCTTTGAACACAGCTTTACTTATAAAAATGCTAGCTGCGGCAGCAAATACTTATCAAGACAAATACATCTGGATTGTCGTTTTCTATGTTATTAAGTGTGCATGAAGTAGTATTATTAAGGTTATGGACTATAACTTATTAAGACTATAGACTATGACTATCAAGGCTGTATGAAAACCCACAATATATTGTGAATCTCTGACTAAATATTGTTATTTAGCCTCCTCAACAGTGCAATTCATGGTGGGTTTTAAGCACTCTGTTTAATTGCTTTAATGCTTTGATCACTCCTGTGTACATACAACATTCAAAAACCATTAGCCATTGTACTCAGTGTCTGGCAGATAATTGGTCTTGAAGGAAAACTTTTTACTAAAGTTTTCTACCTCTTTTAAAACTCACTGTTGTTAAATGATAACAAGAGCTAGAAAGCTAAAGCACAGAGGGAAGAGAACAGGAGTATGCATGGCAGCAAACAAATATATAGTCAGAAAATGTCTTTCAGATAAAATCAGAATTTTCAATTATTCTATCCTCCACTTTAAAAGTCTTTGTGAATTCCATCCCATTGGTTGATGTCAGATCTAAAATAGCCTCTCCTTTGTAGCTTCAGTCATGCAAGACAAAAACAATAAACCCAACACACTTCAAGAATTCTACAAATGATCCATGTCCTTCAATCTTGTTTTTGTGGTATGTGAGAATATTAAACCTTTCACCACCTACCAGTTTGGTCAAGCAAATAAGTATAACATGTATTTAAAAGCATGAGAAAGAGGCTTGTTCATGGATTCCTTCTGACTAGTGATACATAGATGATTCTTACCCTAACTGTTCCTTTTTTTCTGTTTGTTTCTTATATTTCTGGAATTAGCATACTGATTACTCAGACATTTGGAAAGGGTGTCATTATTTTTATCCCTATGGCAACTCAAAAGATTCCTCATTTTACTGTCCAGATATTAATCTAGTCATAAGGCTTTTCCTTTTTGCTCTTCTTTTCCCTTTGCCTTTCCTGTTCTCATTTACCTTCTCTTTTCACACATACTGTCTCTTATTTTCACATACAGAGGCTTTTATCATCTGTCCTCTTCAAAAGTAATTTACAGCACCTTCATTAATTTTGTAAGATGATGTTTGAAGGTCTTCTTTCTGTTCTCTGTGAGGTATCTTCACACCATCCTTCCCTTGCAGGGTGCTATAGCTTGGTGACAGAGGCTGTCACAGCAATGCCAACACCATCTGTGAAGCCAGAGCTTCAGAATTTCTAAATGCCGGCCTGAGACTTTACCTTTAAAGTGGAAATATCAGTAGGAATGCATTTCCTCTGCCTCCCCATGCTTACAAATCCCTTCTGCTGTGCTCAGGGTCACTAGGCAGTACTACCAGAGAAGGGAGCAGATGTGACGAACCTTCAGGGACACCTTGGGCTGGGATTCTGAGCAGCAACACCCTTCCCTTGTCTAATGGTCAGTTCTGCAGAGATGTTCTCCACCCCGCTCATAAGATTCTTTGGGAGGGGCATTTGTCTAGTTTTAGGCATTTGTGGCTCTAAAAGGGAGCAAAGACAAGAGCCTCTTTTTTTCTAGTAAAGCAGATTTTTTTCCTGCCCACAGGAAAAAAAAATAAAATTATTTTGACACAAATAACTTCCAAGCATGTATGTTGTAAGAGAATTATTTTCCCACACATGCTGCACTCTCCCTCTTTTACTGCTAACAGAATCCCAGTGCTTGGTGCATACAGCCCCAGGATATTTTCATGAATAACTCATAAAAAGCAGTCAACCTCCCAACAAAAGCAAAATGTTTTTTCTAATATAACCAAATAGCTTGACTTTGCAATGTTTTACATTTGCAGCTGAGGCCCTGTAAGCAATACTAATTATTGTCAGTAGGTGAGGTACCTAAGATCAAAGAATTAAAAATTTACATATAATTTCCTTATGGGTAACTGTCATAAAAAAGAATGGATGTCTGAAAAGTGTATTATTATAATGCGGTTATGTTCAAAGTATGACATATATATAGAGAGAGTCCAACATGTTTACTTTGGTTTTTTTCTTTTTTGAATATATGGTTCTAAAAACGTTTAAAACTATTTGGCATAAAAGATCAAAGATTCAATAGTAAAGACCTGTCTAGCTTCCTGGACCTCTATTCTGGCCATCCAGGTCTATAGGGTACTACTTCAAACGTCATTCTTCAGCCAACAGTTACAGAGGTAAGCTCAAGGACAACAGCTTGCCCTCTTTGTGTCATCAGCAATAGAAAGGAGCAGCCTTTTCTTCCAGCTCCCAAAAGTCAAAACTTCTTTATTTTTGTATACAAAATATGATGACTTTTGTTGGTGTTAGTATATATTTCACAAGGCCAAAGCTGATTAAGATATGTGCAATTTTACAAAATAGCAATGTAAATGCCACAGAAAGCACAAGGATGGAGGTTTGGTCATCCCCCCTAAAATACTCTCTTTTTGAAGTATTGAATGAGTCACAGCTTGATCCAGAGTCCAGTGATGTCACCTTATCCTGCCAATGAGCCATCTTGCAAATGCAGAGCATGTTAAACACAATTCTGGTTCTATCGCACGTTTTTATGCATAATTGTGTCCAAAACCTACAGCAGCACAAGCTGTAGCACACACTGCTGTTATCAACAGTTCTAGCTGCTGTGTGTTTCTGCCATACAACTAAATGGAGAAGCACACTGTTTTAACAGAAAATGCAGACTTGACATATTCTGTGTCTATCCTCCTTGACAGGTAGGGGCTGCAGAAAAGCCTCCTGGAGACTTGTCCCTTCTTCCACAGTGTCTCAAAGCTGACAAAAAGACAGACCACTGCTGGGTAACATAGATGTCCTTTCTTCTCAAAGATCTGCTTGCTGCTGGGCAGCCTGTGACACCGGCATCACAGCTGATGCCTTTAGGCAACTCCTGGTCAGGCAGAAAAAGTGCTTGTCTGAGAGAGCTTCTCAACTTAATGTAAACTCTGTAACATCCAAGAGGGTAATGGAGGCAGCAGCCTGTGATATTTTAGTCTTGCATGGCCTACGTTTATGTTTTGTATCTTCTGTGCCCCAAGTATTGCCAGGGGTAGTAAAAAAGAACAATCAAGACAATCCCCCGATAAGATTAGGAGAAGAGAAATTGCAAAGCCGATTTTGAGAATGGTTTGGGAGATCTGTCACATCTATTCTGAATGCACAGGAAAAACCTGTTATTCAACAGTTGCAGGATTAACGAATCCCACATCCCCTCAGTCTCTCATTATCGCCCTCCCATATGTTCTGTCTCCTATGCCTGCAGCCCAGTAAATATGATGTTTTGGCTTATCTAGAAACATTATTTTTGTATTGGCCTAACACTGCGGGGTCTCAAGACTTCTCTGGGCTATATCTAGTCTAAGCTATTATAGCATGCCTAGCCGTGATGGCAGCTGTCTCTCAAGCAGATAAGCACTGCCTCAGTTTGATGTAGTTTCTCTTCAGCTTATGGCAACGTCAGGTAGTTATTTCATGTGTACTGATGTTTCATGTACAGTAAAGTGTGGTGTGATGGTGCCAGAGCTCCCAGGCTTTAGACACAGGTCACAGCAGTTGGTCAGAGGTCACTAAGGTACACAGGCCTCAGCTTCATTGGCAAGAGAGTTTTAGAGATAACAAAGAAAACAGAAAAACGGAATAACTGGGAACCAATGTGGATAAAAGGAGCATGTAGGCAAACATGAAAACCTATAAAAATAAACTCAGGTGGATGCAAGACCAAGAAAGAAGATGCTATCAACAACAATGTCTTCCTCCTCCCAACAAAGAGGAGGAAACCTTCGTCATTGTCATCACAGCCCTCCCTGCAAGAAACCCAGGACACCGATGGCTCGCTGTGCCAAACCCACCAGACCACAACTGTGAACCATGGGACTTGGGAAAGCATCTGAAGAGCAAACACAGCAGCAAAGAGTTCTAGTAAATACTAGGAAGGGGTTATGTATTCAGTTCTAACTGCATTATTGAGGCTTTTCAGTATTAATTCATACTATGGGTATTTTGACTGACACAAGTGCTCTCCAGATACAATGCTACCACTCTATATCATTACAGGTTCTGCACATATACATATCCCAAACTCATGATGCTTTCTCAGACACTTCCTTTTTCTTCTTGATATTAAGGAAGTTGAGGGGTTTAATGGTGTTTTATTTGATTTAGTCATTTGCTAATAAGCATACTGAAACTTTGAATCAATACCATGACTATATAGTGGGTTCCCAAATGAAATCAATTAATATTGATTGCTTTCTACTCCTATAGATTGCACTGAAATTTTACTTGCCCTCCATTTATTCCAAAAAAGATATTTTCCAAAGCTCCTTAACATTTTTCAACAATTATTACCAATGTTTTCATTTTAAGCCAATTTATCTATTCTTTGAGATCAAAATATATACTCCTTCTGAACAAAAAAAAAAAAAAAAATATCTATATTTTAGATCATATGAGAGCTAAATTCTAAGTAAAAGAATTCTCATCTTCATTTATCAATTTCTGACTGCACTGTGACCCTTTCAAAGGCATCATGTAAATGTTATTTACTGCACTGTTATGGATCATTCATGGATTTACGGACTGCTAAGAGAATTGTAAAGTATGTACACATCATTGCCAATGGTTAATGACAATCTTAAACTCAAGCTTAATATTTTCTTGCCCCACCAGTTGAACAACAACATTAATTCAGTTCCCATTGATCCAGGAACTGTTAAACCAACATAAAATATATAATTAATAAATAGAGATCCTCATCATTGTTCTGGTGATTACGAACAGAAAATTATGTCCTTCAGGAACCAGAAATGGTGTAGTCTGTGTAATGCGGCACGCTGGATGTTCAGATGACAGAGGCATTAGAAATACCTGAAAAAGGCTCACTTCATTCCTATACATAGCTGTGTTCCTTCAAATCTATGAGCAAGAAGCACTTTCCTCCTATTTACAACACTACTGAATGCACATCCCTTTTACTAACTGCAAAACAACATGAATCCATGAAGGCGATGTCTGAATGGTCCTCAAATCTGAAGATCAAATTGGTCAAGTTTTCCTTTATCCTTTTCATCTCAATATTATTGTCCTTTTATAAGAAGCTAGGCATTTTGTCTTCCTCATCAGTAGTGATTCTCATTTCTTTACCATCTGTATGCCAGTGCATATCCATTCATTTGGAGCTCTTACTCTATACCTTCTGGTTCCTGACACTGTTTTTTTTTTGCACGGCAGATTGGCTGTTTTTTTTAAGTTGCCAAGTTACTCTTATGTATTCCCAGCATTTCTCCTGGAGAGCTGAATATAACAATGGATGTGTTCTCAGAAAGTATCTTGGCATTCTGTGATGCATTTCTTTCATGGATCAAATGCAAGATTGCCATGTGACATACAGCTTTTCATTAGACAGAAGCTCAAAATTCTTGGAAGGTAACTCACATAATAGCGTGAGACTGAAAAACGGTGAGGACTGACCCTTTGTTCCACTCTGAAGATGAATACAAGCACAGGACCAGAATAACTGGTGGCTCCAACTAAGGCTGTGCGCGTCATCAATGCCCTGAACCTGCAGTGCTTACGTCAACTTCCCTTCCATGGACATGTGGATAGAAAAATCAAGATCAGCTTCTCTCATTATGTGTTATTTACTTGTTAAGCCTGGAAGTGCTGACACCAAAGAAAGTTAAAATAATCACATATCAATTCCATCGTATCCCAGAGGTAGTATTTATGTATACTTCATGTGTCAATACTGATTGTGTAGCTCTGCTTTCACGTTATATAAATAGAGACATGTCTGTATGGAAGAAATACACCTGGAAAAGCCGGGCATAGTATGGATGTATGTTATGTTAATGTCCATTGCTTTAATTAATATTAGGACTGTTAAGACATCATTTTGACTATATTACAGAGAAGGTAACCAAATACAGGAAAACACAACGGAGATTTTACACCAGTTTAGCTATTCCATGCTGTATGCCTCGTAGTAAGTTGAAACATTTTAATATGTCTTGCAATATTGTATTTTATGGTGACTGCAGAAATTTGACATAAAGTAACACCTAAAATACTTTTTAAAAATGACCCCAGTACACCTTTATTATCATATAATCATACAAGTTAAGGAATGTATTTTTTAAAAGTAGCTCATTACAAAGCACTTTTATTGGATTCTGGTGTTGCCAAGGATACCAGTATTTATGGTAAATGCTTTCCATAAGCAAGCCTGATTCTGCTGTAACAGGAAATAATCACAGAGACTGAGCTATATTTGTATAATTTGTTCCTACAATAAACAGAATGTCAGTTTAAGCATCAGAACCTTTTGTAATCATACTATCTACAAAAGAATAATGTTGAGATCTACCTTGCTTTCACAGCCGTCTGAATTCTGTCTAGCAGCTGAAGGAGAATTTTGTATCATGAATAAAAATTGATGTCTGAGCCTGTGTAGAGCATATCAACTGCTGACTAACATTAAGGCTTCTATTCATTGTTAAAAAGGTGGCACTGATGACCAATATTATTCTGCTTTCTGCATCCTCACAGCTTATTTGCTAGAAGTCTGACTTTCCAAAAGAAGTTTCCTTACTATCAACCACATATACCAGTGATGTCCAACAAGAACTATCAGCAAAACTTATTCTGAACTATTAAACATTGGGAATTCCCAAATGGTTGTATTTGGGAAATTGACGGTAATTCTGACTGTAATGACATTAATTCACACAGAATCCAGTGTATCTTGACTAACAGAGACCAAAAGCATGTGGAAGAACATGTAAGCTATAAAACAGTACAAGGAGTCAAGGGAAAATCTCCCTGAAATCTCAAACCTGACTCACAGTAGATTGAAGGACAAGTCAGTTCTGAAAGATGAGCACTGCTGAGATGGTGGTTACATCCACAGGTTTAAAAAAAGAGAATGTTCTACATGCTTTTTCAATATTCAGGTAGTCCTTGTCTCTTCTCTGCATTGCATTTGCACTAACATTAACACAGCTGTGTGCTGAGCAAGGCAAGGAACTGATTTAACTGAAAATAGCCTGGAAAAATTGAATGGTGAACGCAACTGTCTGCTTTAATCACAGAATCATAGAACAGCCCCAGTTGGAAGGGACCTTAAAAGATCATCTGGTCCAGCTTTTTGTGGGAAAGAGAGCCTAGATGAGATCATCTAGCACCCTGTCCAATTGCATCTTGAAAAACTCCAGCTATGAGGACTCTACCACATCCCTGGGGAAGGTGTTCCAGTGAATGCTTGTTCTTACTGTAAAAAATTTCTTTCTTATGTTGAGATGAAACCCCTTCCACTGCAGCTTGTACCTATTGACCCTTGCCTTCTCCGTGTGATGCCTCACGAAGAGAAAACCTCCATCTTCTTTGTAACTGTCCTACATGTATTGGAATATTTTGATGAGGTCCCCCCTGAGCCTTCTCCAGGAAGAAAAATCTAACTCCTTCAGTCTTCCCCCATAAGGCAGGTTCTCCAGCCCTTTGATCATCTTCATGGCCTGCCTTTGGACCCTCTCCATCTTATAAAAGCAGAACCTGAGAACAAATCACTGCAGGGAGAACCATCACCAACTTTCAGTGGAAGCACACACTTCTGCTCAGTTAATATGACCTTGGCTGTTACTGGAACATACAGTTCTGGGGATATTTGGAGGAAACAACCAGAAATGGAAAAGGAAATTAAAAAGTAAAATCAAAGTGAAAAGAAAAAGACAAAAGAAAAGAAAAAGACAAAAGAAAAGAAAAAGTCAGAAGACAGGAGACAGAAGAAAAAGACAAAAGACAAAGACAAAAGACAAAGAAAATACAAAAGAAAAAGAAAAAGAAAAAGAAAAAGAAAAAGAAAGAAAAAGAAAAAAAAAGAAAAAGAAAAAGAAAAAGAAAAAGAAAAAGAAAAAGAAAAAGAAAAAGAAAAAAAGAGATGATCTGTTCTCTCTGCACAAAGATATGGAAATCTTCCCTGTTTGAGAGGAAAATAATATTTACATTTCTCTTCATAGATTTTTGAGAAATGAAATGAAAATATAGATACATAGTAATTTGGGGGACTGATGCTTTGAAGCCTGACCCCAGAAATGCTCATCTACCCAAACTAGTGCATAAATTCATATCCCAACTAGTGACTACGGCAGAGCTTCCCAAGGGAAGTTCTACACTTAGTGCCATTCATGCTTTTAAATCCTGAAAGGTAACCACCTTTAGGATATTACAACAAAAATAAATCCTTCCATGACAGCTTATTATATATGGGTAGAAAAAGACGCAATATCATTTTAGTTTCTCTATAAGTTATGTCAACTGAGGTCAGCATAGAAGACCAACCTCATGAACTTTGACATTACTGAATCAAAACTGGCATACGTGGGTGCCGTATCACAAAATCCAGCAATCTCTATGCATGGCATTTATCTATCTGTTTAAATGAGGCCCTAAAAATCAAACTCCTCTCCAATACATGTTATAAATGTAAGTGAAAACTGATCGAGCAATATCATTGTTGGGGCAAGAGAAGGATCCATGTTTGCTTGAAGGAAAAGAGCATAACCTAAACATTTTACACCAAGAAAAGTTCTCAGCTTGGGCTCACCGTTTGAAAATGTCATTTCAGCTTTTGTTGTGTTGGTCACAAAACTCCATGCCAATACTTTGAAATGGATACTCTTGTTCTAAGCAGGGAGCTAAGGCTTGTGTTATTCAAAAGTAAGTATAAACCCAGTATTTAAAATGTACATTTTACAAAACAACATGTGCTTTTACAATTTTTATTCTGAGCTGAGCTAAACAGAAATATTATGATGAAAAAGAAAAAAAAAAAAAAAGCTTTATAGTTTGCACACAATCCATTGTGTTGTATAGTCATTAGTAATTTGATTACAGGAACACTATAATTTTCATTGGCACAATTAAAATGGAATAGCACAAATTCTGTAAGACACTCTGGAATCAGGATATGGAAGTCCTCCAGCAACCATTGAACTAGGTTTTGATTTCAAGGGTGCTGTAGTGATTTGTACCAGCTGAGTTTCTAGCTCATTGTCTTTTGTAATCTAGTTGTGTCTGCAATTTCCATTTTAATTAATTCAGTCTTAAAGAGTTTCCTACATATGCCTTTCTGCAAAATTCAGCTGCGAATCAGCACTAATGCAATGTTATCTCTTTCACCATTGGATTTCTGGAAATCTTGTGTAGTTCTAATAATGTTATGTTTAAATATTCATCCCAGATGTTTTAACAACCATCTTTCTTTAAAAGAAGAACCCAACAAACTGAACAAGTACTGATGACAGTTTTGAAAATCTATTAATGAACATAGATACACATTGTATGGGTTTGATGATGATCCTTATCCTATAGGTTGTGATATAGTGCAGCTCTAAATCTTTGCACATTTCTTACAAACGCACATAATAATATGAATATTCTTCCCTTTCATCACAACCATAGGGTAAAAAGAGATAGTAAATAACTCTAAGTTTCTTATAGTGATAAAAATATCAAACAGAAACACCAAATTGAAATTCTGTATTTTATTATTAAATTGTATTAGAAGCGAGACATCAGAGAAGGTTTAAAATATGTAGCCATTACTACAAGACCAGGGACATTTATGTGCATGCTGCTCTGTAATTTGTACTTAAGGTCAAGTCTCCAAGACACATGCATTTAGCAGTCTTACAATTCAGAGACATGCTTCAGATTTGTGTGTTGTTTAGTGGTTTTGTAAAACTCAGCCTGACAACCTGCAGATCAGGTTCCAGCTTCTGAGGGCATTTCGGTACTTGCACAATGCACAGCAGGCAAATAAATCCGCTTAAACAAACAGAAGTGTTGACACACTTGAATTTACAAACGTGTAGTACCAAGCTGAACCGAGCCTCTGAAATCACTCATCATGTCTGGTTTTGCCATTCCCTCCCTGTTACAGAGAAAAGGCAAAATAAATATGTTTTTTAGACTGATTCTTGTGACAGATATACACAGCTTTTTAATCAGCAAAGATTCTTCTCTCTCTAGCACCTCCTTGGGTACTTAGGAAGCAAGAACAGAAGTTTTTGTCTGGCTCATTTACTAATGTTGTGTTTCTTCTATTGTATTGTGCAAGGTTGTCTGATCATAGGGACTGTTCCTGACATTGCATCCCATATGCCAGAACTTACTTTTGAACTAAAAGAACTAACTATTCACTTTTGAAAATA
>ML998050.1:341822-389685 GCA_010365825.1 Otus sunia
GGGGGGGAAGAAAAAAGAAACTCTAAGAAAAAACTGTTCTTTTGGGCCATTTTATATAAATGATTGTGACAGAAGTTGAGGAATGAGTTGTCAGACATGAGCTGGGTAATGGTGTGTATTATTTCTGGCTAATATATGATAATTTATAAAACTGAAGGACATTTTAATTCTTTTGGTCTAGTGGCAGTTGGCAGTCTTTTTTATTTTTATTTACACAATGCTCAAGGAACTATCTCTGAGCTTGACAAGTGAGGAAATCATTAATGAGAATGAGACATTCAGTCCCAGTTTGTGTAAAGATCCTACTGCAACTCTTGCCAGAGTTGGAAACACCAGCTGTGCTCAGCCTTGCTCAAGGAAGACTTTGATTTAGTGAAGGACTCCTTTATGGCTTTTTCCTCCTCCTTTCCCACTGATGTTACCTCAGACATCTTGCAGTTTCAGGAACACAAGCAAAGCGTTTTAAAGAATAAGGATGATTATGGGAGTGGTGATGGAGGAAGTATGTGTATATTGTCCATACATTACTGTCTAGCAAACAGATATGTCTCCTGGCAATTGTTACCATCCTACAGAGGCTGTTGAGGTGTTTCAGGGCTAGAGGTGCAAAGCATAGTCAGTTCACTCATGTTTGCATCTCATGCTCAGATGATGGTCCTCAAAAGATGCAAATAGCTATGAAAATATCAGATTTAACAGCGTAATGACCTTGCAGCCATCTATGCATCCAGTTAGTATAAGGCTAGTCAATAAAACCCATTAAGTCTAAGCAGACAGTGAGAATAGGCCAGGTAAATTTCTTTAAGTGGATTGTCTCCACTGACTGTGCAGAGAGCTTAGATGGCCCAGGTCATTTCAAGATTCATTACAGGTGTTTGAAGCTGACTGTGACACCACCAGGAGAGATTTACATGGAAAAGCCTTCATCTGCGTGGATGTCCAAGTGGTAAATGGGGACAGGTAATTCTGACAATAGGACAAAATCACACTTTATCCAACTGGATATTCTGCCATGAATACCTATGCCATACTTCTCAGAAAAGCCAAAGAGTTCTTAATATCTTCAGTCACTCAAAATAGCCTTGGACCAACGTGGAATGTTTTCTGTCTCTACTGACTATGGGTTTATAATTTTATTGAAAGGAATTTAGTACTGATATAACTTCAAAAACATCATACCCAAACCATGCTAAAGCAGTGTCTCACACTGGGATGCAGTTCTATGATCTGTGATGTCAGGATGCTCACCAGTGACAGAAGAAAATGCCACATTCATAAAGCTCAGTAGACTTTTGATTAAGATATTTATAACAATGTTGTCACATCAGTTGCCATTCTGACTGATTTCCTGGTATGTTCACTGATCTTTGCTGTACACACCTCAATGCACACTTTTGAATTCCACACAAAAAGTGTTTTCTTTTGATCTGGAGTAAATTCTTCTCTTTTACATTGATGCAAATCCAGAGTAATGGCACCATCTTAACTTAATTTCTTGTGTTTAAAGCAAGAGTTCTATAAATTGGTACTAGACATTTGTGTTTATAAAAATGGTTAATAAAACATTTCCTTTGTGTGTGCATATGTATAATCACTTTACCTTTAGAATGTGAAGGAAAAGTGTGCTGATCCTAGGATTAAAGTGACGTGCACAGGAGATGAGCTAGAAAAGCTGAAAAATCACATGTAAGAGTAGATTTCTCTGAGCACAGAATATGAAATATTAAAGAACATAATTAATGTCAGAACATTTACCATTTTCAGTCCATTACAGACAAGAGAAAGAAGCATAAATTGGATTAAATGCTCTATATATCAAGCAGCCCAGAACAAGGGAGGATGTGTGCATTTATGCAGTGGCCTGAAGCTAAGGTGCGAGGAAGGAATTATCTTAAAATGCATAAGAAAGAAGGAGACTCTGACAAAGAATTAAACACTGCATCCTCATGTGGCAGATACCAAGACTCATCAAAGACAAGGAAGGTTTCGTCTTAAAATCTGTCTCTAATGAGAAACTACAGCAAAGATGCAGGATAAGTGGAAAGATTTTATTAACTCTCTGCAAGGCCTTTGGAAGTCATTTAAGACGAACATCTGACAGGTTATCTCATGTTGTTTACTGCATTATACAGCTATTCTTAGGTATTTGCTTGCTGATTAAGTGATTGCCTTCAGGAACTATGCCTTCAATCAATAGCCTCAGAAAATTCAAGAAGTCTACCATGTTTCATCTCTATCTGCCTCACCCACAAGACTGAGGAAAGCAGTCTTCACGAAGTCAGAGATACAGGAAAAGATCCACTTGAAACAATTACAAACTCCATGCAGCATTTTTGCAAATGCTTTTTGGACCCCACCTGGGACCAGCAGACAACAAGATACTCTCATGTAAGGGATTCCTTGGGGACATTTCAGGATCAGTTTTCCTCAAGGAGAGAAGGTTTTTCTGTCTTTTCCTCCCCAGACCCTTTACACTGAAAGAGTTATTGAAACAGCTTAGGGATCCTAGAAGGAGGAATATAGTCAACAACATAACTTGCAAAGTTGTAAAGGACTACTAACAGGAAGAGAAGAATTTTTTTGCCACTTCTGTGATGAACAGGACAGGATATAAGCTTCACCAGATGAGTTTTAAGTTCAACCTTAGGAAATATTTACTAACAGTCATAATAATAAAGTGCTCAGAGAGATTTTCATGGGAGTGTGTGGAGTCCCCATTGGTCCAAGGTGTGATTTGTCCAAAGTGACATGACGATAGCTGACTGTATAGTCAACAACAGCTCCTAGCTCACTTTGTAGTACTTCTTCTACTCTCTTTCCTAATCCCACTAATTCTAATGTCTAAATACACCAATTCTTCACATCTTCAGCAGTCTAAAATTCAGGGCACTATTGTCATGTCTTAAATTGAATATGCACTAGACAGAAAAAAACATCAGTGGCATTAGGTATCTCTCACTTAAGATGAGATGTGTAACACTGAAGGCACTTCATTCTGTAGAAGAGAATAGAAAAGACTACTTCAGCTGAAAGGGACCTAAAAATCTCATCTAGTCAAACTGTCTGACCACTTCAGGGTAACCAAAAGCTAAAGCATGTTCTTAAGGGCATTATCCAAACGCCTCTTGAACGCTGACAAGCCTGGGGCATCGCCCACCTCTCTAGGAAGCCTGTTCAAGTGTTTGATCACCCTCTCAGCAAAGAATTGTTTCCTAATGTCTAGCCTAAACCTCCCCAGTGCATCTTTGAAACATTCCCATGCATCCTGTCACTGGATCCCAGGAAGAAGATATTAGCAGCTCCCTCTGCAATTTGCCTCCTCAGGAAGCTGTAGAGAGCAATGAGGTTGCTTCTCAGCCTCCCTTTCTCCAAACTAGACAAACCCAGAGACTTCAGCTACTCCTCATAAAACATGCCCTCCAGCCCTTTCACCAGCTTTGATATCCACTTCTGGACACCTTCAGGTCCCTTAACATACTGCTTAAATTATGGGACCCAGAACTGCATACAACACTTGAGGTGAGGCTGCACCGATGTTGAATACAGTGGGATTATCCCATGTTCTGACCAGCTGATTATTATGTGTTTGATGCACCCCAGGATGCAGTTTGCCCTCTTAGCTGCCAGTGTACACTGTGAGCTGACACTGAACCTGCTGCCAACCAGCACTCCCAGACCCTCCAGCCACTCCTCTCCCAATTTATACTTGTGCTCAGCGTTACTCTGTCCCAGGTGCAGAATATGACATTTGGGTATTGCTAAATTTCACAGCATTGATGACTGCCCAATGTTCAAATCTATCTAGATTCCTCTGCAAGGCCTCTTGTTCCTCAAGAGAGTCAACAGCACATCCCAGTTTGGGACCATCAACAAACTTGCTAATGGTGCATTCAACTCCTGCATCCCAATCATTGATAAAACTATTGAACAGAACTGCCCCTAGAAGTGAGCCCCGAAGAGCACCACTGGTGACTAGTCTCTAGCAAGATGTAACCCCATTCACTATAACCCTTTGAGCTCAGTCATCCAGCCAGTTCTTCATCCAGCACAACATGAACTTGCTTATCCCACAGTTAGACAACTTGTCCAGGAAGATGCTGTGAGGGACAGTATCAAAAGCCTCACTAAAGTCTGGAATAACTACATCCACTGCCTTCCCTTCATCCACTGGGTGGGTGACCTTGTTATAGAAGGATATCAAACCAGTTAGACAGGACTTTATCTTTGTGAGTTCTTCCAGGGATCAGTTTCTCCTGTTCTCTGTTAATACACAAAGCTTTGGGAGGTCCATAATTCTCCCTGATGATAATAAAGGTATTTTAACTTACTATCTTAGATGGAACACATTATTCTTACCTGTTTATATATGACCTAGTTTAAGGTTATAATTAGCACATATTGCAGGATGAGTCCTTGGTTTTACCAAAATCGGGGGTCCATCCCTTAGAAAAAGGTCTTTGATGCAACTGGCATTAACTGTGTAGCTCAATTACAATAAGACTTGGACCTTACAGAGTTTGAGGAAGAAAAACTTGAGGCAAGTTTTAGATCCAAGCCCTTTTCTACCTGGTCAGTTTATGTCAACAAGGTAATAACCTTCCTTATACTGTTTTAATTGAGTAAAGGCAAGGTTTAAAAATTAAATTAACATTTTAAGTACTGTAGTTCTTAAACTACTCTGAATTCAAAGGAACAGCAGAAACAGTGTAATTAGAAGGCCTCCAGGTGATCACAAGGCCTCCTGAGGCTTAAATCCTTTTGAGTTAGTGTGTAGTAAGGCCACTTTCCAAATTAAAGACACAAAATTCTCAGTGATGTTCTACAAGGCATGAGAGGTGTTTATTATCTCCAGTTTTGTGTAACCCTACATCGATGTCACCATAGAAAAGTGTGGTTTTAAGAATCTTTGGTGCAGAATTATTTAATTCACGAGCCTTTTATTTGTCATTTTGTGTTCATAAATTAAGTGTCAGGGCCTTAAAAGCACCAAGAGGCTCTTCAGTCTCTTCTCTGTGCTCAAGGTCAGCTCTGCCATCATGCAGCAATGAAACCTGGAATCATATTTCCACAAAAACAGCTGAGGCTTAAGAGAGAGACAATAGAAGTTTCATTTGGGTCACTTTCCTTTGGCTCTGGGGCTGTGTTTAAACTTCAGAGCTTTATTTTGGTTTCAGTTTTTTGTAGGTATGCCTGTGCCAACTCACCTACCTTGTTGGTCCCATCACTGAGGTGAAGATTTGACATCCTGGTCCAGCTTTGGACCTGACTTGTTTCTATGGATTTGCCTGGTGATCATTGAACTCTTGGTTAAACGTTGTTGCTCTCAGGAGATTTGGTCTGCCGTCCTTGTTTGAGTTCTGTGGGACTGCGTCCTGATTGGACAGCTGCTCTGCTTGCCTTACCCTAGGCTCACCCTAAGCTCATGGTAGATGTGGAGGTTTCATAATTTTATGTAACAGGAGAGTATGATTTATTCTGTAAGCCTTACACATGAGAAACTGGAGCTCATTCTGGAAGTGGTACTGGTCAGGACCATTTAATTACCTCCTGTGTCACCATCAAAGGCGGTTGTAGCTATCCTGTAGTCCAAGCACTTGTTTACCCACTCAGCTGATCTAGGTGTACATCAGCTAGCCATACCACTGCTCTGGCTTAGTGGGACAGACCTCAGACAAGGCAAGACCCTCTATAGTTCTTAACAACTTGCCATTGCTCTCTGGGTTGCACTGTAGATGTAATGTCCATTCATCTCCAGGAAAGCTGAATGATAAACAGTTCACTGTCTTCCATGGCAAAGTCCTATCTGCAGTAGCTGACTCCTTGCTTAAGCAGAAAAATACATATCAACACTCAGGATCTGTAAACTGAAGTGAAAAACTTTCAGATTTGAAAAAAAGCTCAGACCTTATGCAATAAAGCTAATAAGTATTAAAGCATATTATCCACAGAAATCTGATGGTTTTTCTTCACTTGAAAATGCTGTGCTGTGTACTGCCCATTATCCAACTGGTTGCACTAGGTGGTGCTAATTATTTTAGTTCTTTAGAATATGAGTTTTTTAATGTAGGGGAGGACATTTCAGGCCTATGTGGTTCTATGACCATTATCATCAAGCACGAGTTTTGCCTATTTATGCTGTAAATTGTCACGAGCAGATACCGTGCTTATGCTATGTTGCTTTACAGCCCAGTTGGTTCCTAGATGTGGCTCCTCTGTGCTACAACTGCTAGGAAATAAAAATCACTGTTATTTAATTGTTTTTGTTCCCACAGTAATGTGCGAAAAAATAAAATAAAGGTACAGGTATAAGAAGGTGAAACAGTGTCAAGAAAAATGGCAAAATGGAAACAGCACTGAAAACTGAAGGGAAGGATGCTCAGGTCCTCTCTCTTTGTCTTAACCCTCCTGTCTCTGCATTGCCTCTTTCAGGTACATCTCTCTCTACTCTGACCCAAAATTGTCAAGATCCCATTTCTGCAAGTTAACTGAGGCTGAAGGACCATTTCCCTGCACAGAGTGTTAGGACGCTCACCTGGATGGCCACCTCCATTGGCAGAGCAAGGATGGGTCCAACAAGAGGAAAGGCAGATGAGTCGCCAAAGTGACACTGGGAGAAGTCCCGATAGATGATTCCCCTTCGTGACACTTTCTCTTCTCCGGCATGGCTGCCAGGAGGGCACTACGTAAATATACACCACTGCCTCCGCTTGCAGATCTTCTTGACGTTAAAAGGAGTTTTACTATAGGTGTAAATGGGTAAAGATTTAAGCCAGTCTGAGAGCTCTGAAAGTCCCACCACTCTTTTGTACATAAATCCTGCTAAGCCTCTTCTCAGACTCTTGCAGAGAGCTCAGGATCTCCATTTAAAATGTTTCCTTTCAGAGGGAGACAATTTCTATACTGTCAGGGTGCAGAAGAGAGAGAACACCTTGGTATTTATCCTGAATCCACTATTGCTGACTGCTGCCCAAGACCAAATACAGCAAATGAATATGAATAATCAATGCCCTGGATTGTGCTGAACTTCTAATGCGTTCACACAGTTTTTTCAAAAATTATTAGTGCAGCAGATTCAGATTATTCCACTTGTATGAGTATGAAGGGGATATGACATTGGGAAATGCAAATGAAGTATTACTCACTCTAATTAACAATACTTTGCTGACTGGTTGTGCTGAAACATCCTATTGCTTTACAGACCCACCACTCCCACATACATATTCCCTCCCTAGTCAGTTTTCTCTTATCCTATTTGGACTTTTGAATGATAAGCTCTTTAAAACAGGGACTTCACATTATTTTGCATGTCTTCATTGCTTCTTGTGCCATACATATGTTTCTGGAGATCCATCCATGCTACAGTATACACACAGTAATAAACTGAGGTTGTATTTGCATAATATAGATAATTTCTAAATTGTTGTAATGCAGTCATTATCAAGAGCCAAGCTGTGCTAAGGAAAGCACAGTCCAGAATTTTGAGCTTCTCTGGCCGATTTAGTAGTTTTCCACACTCACTTGAAAAGTCTGCAAAAACAAAAATTATGTGGTAAATAAATATTTTTATAGTCTAATCCATAAAACCATTAATCCATGGGAATGTTTTAATTCCTAGATAATCTTTGGCCACAGTTAATACATGAAAAACTGTTGATACGGATCTAGTCTGGGAAGACACCCTATGACCCCAGAAGATTTTTTATACTTAGAATAAAGGTTTCGGCCATGGATCCAAACTCCTCTGTTATCTAGAGGAAGTGAGGTGAAGATTGGATTTGAAATCAACCTTTGTGTCTTGAGAGTTTTTGTATTTATAGGCAGAACTCCTCTCCAGAAATCTACATCAAAACAGTCTGCGTTGGAGTTTCTGTAGTATGAGTAAGGAATTTGTTCTTGCCAATGATTAGTTCCTAAAAATCTTTTACTAGACACTATGCTTGTGAAATGATATAGAAAAGAAATAATTTTTAACAACAATAAAACAACAATGTAAACAAGTTTAAGGTTTTAGCAAAGCTATCCATTGTTTTAATTTCTTGAAGGTGATTATAATTCTGCTGATGCCAGCCAGTCATCTCTGTAAGAGTGACAGGTTACACATGAGCAGAAACATGAGAACTCTCAAAACACTGCTGTGGTGTGTGATGGGATGCAACCAGTTCATTCCTGCTGAAGAGGTTCTCTACTATGACAGGGCATGCAACCATGACAGGGTATGGAACCAAGTTTTTTACTAGCATATGGTCATTCTCTATCCACTCTTGCATTACCCACCAGAGGGTCCACAAACTACAAAGGGATTCAGGCAAAATTCCTTCATTATCAACCTTAAATTAGATGCATTTAAGCCTCTGAATCTTGATTCTCCTTATTTCATGGTCCATTTTTCACCAAAATAAAATCATTTTCCCAGAAATAAAATCACTACATTGCAATAATAAGATACTCCTACATTTGAAGTATGGAAATCATATAAATGACAGCTTGACAGCCAAAACGTCGTCCTATGTCTTTAACAGACAGTGAGAATAGAAGATTCTCACAGAAAATACCTTCATTATTTTTTTCCTAAAAAAAAAAAGAACTGGTTATTACAATTCACATCTTTTACATTCTTGAAATCTGATTTCATCAATACTCTCACAAAATGCAGAGACTAAACTGACATCCTAAGAAAAATAAAATAGCAAACGTA
Organism: Otus sunia; assembly: GCA_010365825.1. Taxonomy (NCBI): domain Eukaryota; kingdom Metazoa; phylum Chordata; class Aves; order Strigiformes; family Strigidae; genus Otus; species Otus sunia. Next base: position 350,518 of record ML998050.1, read on the forward strand.
GCTGCAAACAATTACTCAGGTTTTTATTGACAGAAAGGGACAATAAGGTGGCCCAGGCTTTGTTGTTTCTATCTGTGAATTAATGTTACACAGCAAGCTGATAATTAGAGTACCTTGTGGATTTATCTGCTAGACATTTTTTCCAGTAAAAAACGTGGAATCAGTGAATTTAAAACTTTTTGCAAGTAAGCATTTGAATCAATGGATTTCCCATTTCAACATTGTTTAACAATATATACCAACATTTTCTAAGCGGCAAGCCCAGGCTTCATAGTTCAAAATTACTCTCTAAAACGTGATTTATGTAGGGGGCTTATATTTTAACAAATAGATCAAACTTGTACTTAAGAGATGACATGTCCAAAGCATAAGAAAATGGTACAGCAAAAACATTTTTCATTCTACTGGGGATTGTTGAAATTTTGCCTTCAAGGGAATAAAGTAGAATGGGAAAAAAAAAAAATAAAAATATCTGGGATTTTCCTGGGACATATTTTTGTTTCAATGACTCTTACTAGTCCCTCTAAGTTCATAGGCTGGACAAAAGGATTTGTTTTGTATTCCCTATAAACAGTCTGAGCTCAGGATCTGCAGATGAATGCGGTATGAAACAAATGAGGTCATCTCTGATTGCTCTGAAATATATCTCTCTATGCCAAGGCATGCCCAAGGCTGGATGGGACGGACTATTTCTGCTGGTGGTATACTAATAAAAAAATACACATGGAATGGCTCAAGGAAAAGGAAATCTTGGCCAGTTGTGTATCACAAGAATTCAATTTTTTGCTGCAGGCACTCCACTTCAGTCTTCGGAGCATCTGCACGGCTTCACCTCAGGCTCTTGCCCTCTCTTCCACATCAGCTATCAGCAATAACAATTCCTGATTAATCTTCCCCTCATTCCCCTATCACCTCCACTGAAGCAGTGAAGGAAAATAGCTTCAGGGAGACAGCAGCAAAATATAGAAAGAAAGACATGACTGTTCAGTATCAAGTCCAGAACCTGACATTTATTGCCAGTGCCAGGCAACAATCACAGCACAGGAAACATATTTAACAAATAATTAACATTAGTGTTTCTTCTACTGTTTTCTTCTGTTAGGTAACTTGCAGAAGCATAATATACAGAAGTTCCCCCACTGGCATATATATGAATAAGCTCTGATGCCTTTATTAGAAATAAAGGTATTCAACAAATAGAGAGAATGTGGATATCAGTAAGACAAAATCCTATTTACTTGCATGTGTTCAGAAAGGCTGTTTGGAGATACTTCTTCTTTTCCATTTGCTGTAGATTAAATCCAGAGAAAATAGTTCTCACTAGGATGAAAGTAGCATTGGTTTTCTTTTCTCCTAATATATATAAAATACAAAAGGGTTGAAAAATACAAGATGAATTAGTGCAGAACAATAGTGCTGAACAAACCACTCAAGCACAACACAGTCCTGCAAAGTGAGCAAGAAACAAGCATCCAGACATTTCTTTCTTCTGGATTAAAGAAGGGATTAAGTTTGCCTGTAAACTAAATCCCAAGGCTTTACTATCCTAGAACTCCAGTTCAAAAACACCTTTCATATCAAAGGGATGTATTTCTCATCAGAAAAGATTTTTTACTAAAGAAGAGTCAATGATACCATTCTGATGTAAAGGCTGAGAGAACGATGGTATTCAGAAAACCTTTCTTCCACCTTCTTATCCTTTGAGTGTCCCATAATTCTTAGCCTTACACACAGTGTGGAAGCTTTCATTGCTAATTTCCTGCAGGCACCATACCACTAGCACAGGAACACATTCTCTCCTCCACAAATCCATTTATTGAATTCCAGGTAGTCACCTCCTTAAAGGCAACATAAAGCTCAGTAGCAACAGTCCTGGTGCCTCTTCAACCCAACACGGCCTGAAAACCTTTGTTCACCCCAGCAATTTCAGAGAATGGCTTTTCTGTTGTACAAAGCAGATTGCTCTAAATATTTCCAGCCTTTGTTTCAACTAGTCTGCCTTTCCCCACCATCTGCAGGGCAGAAAAGTCAAGAAAGGACTAATAAGCGTACCCTGTAGAAGAGCATCATTCTTCTGTGATTTCCCATATCACCATGACATCACCTTAGCCCATGTTTGAAAACCCTTCTGAGATATTTTTAGTCATCTATCAGACAAAAGCAAACCCTTCTCTCAGCACTGCTCAATCCAGTTCAGTGCTCTAAAACAGACCAGTTATTTCTTAGGACACACTTTACTTTACTCTACTCTAGAAGGTGTTTTTCTCCCTAGCCTCTCCATATTCTCACATTTATACCAGATGGTTTTAAATCTGTCTGGAATGTCCAGCTTTGGAAGATTTGGGATCTGGGAAAGCACTTCTAGTAAGCTTAACCTAGAGAGAAGAAAATGCTCAGAAACTGGAGACTATGAGAGACCAAATAATTCTTTCTTCTACTGCTCAGAAACTGAATGCACCTACAAGAAAAGAAACTATACATTGAAGTGTAAAAAATGGTGTAAGTGGGGACAGGAGATACCACAGGGTCATCTATTTTCCTGAGCACTCTCTTTTCTACATAGATCAACACAGTCAGTTGAATGTGAAAAAGACATATTAAGGGCATGGTGATATAATCTCCCATATACCTCCCTGCCTTAGGTACTGTACTGACACTGCCCCACACTTCCCATGGGCTGCATTATAGGGCATCACCTACCGCTACAAGGCAGGGTTACAGGGCAGACTGTTGCATAATTACAGAAGCTAGTATTTGTCTTGACATGTCTTTTTCTCAGGCTGTTGATTTCATCACAGTCAGGGAACATAAGATGATGTCCAGTACTTCAAACTAATTTAATCTTACTTCATGTTTTGTGGCTGTCAGTATCCTTAATTCCAGCATGTCCGAGTTAAAGCTTAAAGAACTGAAATGATCCAGGAGAAAGAATTGTAAATAAAAATAATATTTAATTACAAGAGGGAAAGAATAAAGACAGGGATGATCACCCATTGGATTAGAACCACCAGTGCTGCCTTTGCAGCTCCCAAACTTGAAATTGTTCATCACCAAGTGGAAGCTTCACCACTTTCTCCATTATTAAGAAAGAAACACCAGTGTCAGAGGATATTCAGAAACTGACTACACTCATCTGCTCCTGGAAATTGACTTAGCTCTTCTTTTTCTAAGCATTTCAGAAAGTAGGACTCCTACCAAACTCAGTTCCTATATATCAACTTCTTTGCGCCTTGCCATATCCAAACTACAGGATACACTGGATCTATTAGCAGCATCTCAACACCAGGCTTGTGCCTGGCTCTAAAAGACAAGACCAATGATTCAAAGAAATCCAGAATTAAAGGCACATGACAGACTCACACAGTTAAAGAGGTAATGTTCATCAGGAAGCCAGTGGTAACCATTTTTATAATGTTCCTATACTCTTCGAAAACTTTATGTTCAAAAATATCATTTATTACAAAATCAGTGAAACAAAAGTACAGGAAATTAATCCTTTTAAACAAATGCACTTCACAGTACTTCATGATACAGATAAAAAATATCAAAAGTTTTTGCTACTAAATATGATAACTTTCTTACTTTTGCTGATGCAAAATTATCTTTTCTATTGGTAGCCAATAAGATTATAATTAATGTACATATATAAGATATATACTGAATTTCAGTATATTTCATATTCAAAGTTTCTTAAGACATAAAAGTAAAAAGAAAAACCATTTTCAGAATAGATATTTCCTATGTAAGCCTTGTGTAGCATAATTTTGGTGGGAAAGGGAGCTTTTCCCTAAAAAGACAGCAAATATGTGCTTTTTTTTGTTTTAATTCTGTGGATGATATTTCCATCTTAAAAAAAAAAAAAGAAAAAAAAAAAGGAGCTGGGAAAAAATGTGAGCGATGTTAATTTGGATTACAAAGCTTTAAAGAAAATTGATGCTATACTTGCAATGAAGATATCAAAGAGGTTTGGTGAAAGTAAATTTTCAGTCCATACCAAAAGTTTAGTGCCTATATTATCCATGTGACTTTGAAACAAACTGCAACTGAGAATGTTCATTTCCTCTAAAAAATAACAGAGCAACTTGAAGGATCAGGCTCTTGGGCTACTGGAGCCTTTGATTATGGTTTGGGTTGGGGAAGGGGAGTTGAGCATGAAATTATTTAAAGTAATTTCGCTCCCTTATTAAGTATGATCTTTCATGATATTGTTTATTTAAAACAAAAGTTAAAACAAAGAGAAAGGGTGCTGCCTGAAAGAATATGGTGAAATGAATGAAAAATTTGAAGTTGACAATTACAGAAACAGCACTATGAGTCTGTCCTCAGAACTTCCTACATTGTAAAAGGATCCAAAAAGATGGTATTTTTACCACAGATTCTGGGCATTTTTAAAATAATTCCCATATTTTACTGCTGTTCAAATTATTCATTTGATGAAACATTTGATAAACATTTTTAAAAAGCAATTACTTATCTGTTTTTCATTGTTCACTGGACTTCTGGAGAAGGGCCTGAGTTTCCATCCATTAAATGAGACAGAACAAAATCCTAGTGGGGTTTGCATTTCAAGTCAACTTTTGCTACAGGTATTCCTCAATAAATTAAATCTATGTTGAAAAATAATTCCTGTAAAATATTTGTTCAAATTCTGATGGCACATGTAAATATGTGGCACAATGTCTCCACGGATGCAGATGTTTCTGCTGTTGTAGTGCTGCTGAAGAAAGCAATATTTCTGAAGTAATGCATGGTTTCAAGCTGATTGTCAATCTGACTGAGTGGCAATATCACTGAATAATGTAATATGCCCCCTAACAGGAAATTACTTCATTTCTTCATCTAAATGCACATTATCTAGACATTGATATAATCTGAAAAAACTTACCTCCCCAGGCTTGGTGATAAACAAAATAGCATCTTAGATCTGGAAGCTATTTTACAGTAGAATCATGTTCAAGTCTTCTTAAAATATCTGTGGGGAAAAAAAAAGAAAAAAAGGAAGAGATCAAAAGACTCCCAAAAGAGCATGGAAACTGTACTTTTTTTTGTCCTGAGAGTATAAAAAATAATGTCATTTTCATGGCAAAAGAGCAAACGTATGTATACATGATATATAATGACATTTTCATCAATTAGATACATATCTATTATGTGACTTGCATATCTGTATATAAATATGTATATGTATGTAAACATATTTAGTAATGTATGCATATACATTTATGTATTTATGCATATTTAGACACATAAATGCAAATTTATGTTATTTTTCATATCTAGACTTTTATATACTTAAGACAGTTTAGACCTCTGTATATGATTATATATTATCATTCCTTACAAATATATCTATGTCTGTGTGCAACAAGCATATATACTTTTAATAAGCAACCACAACAAAATTTCTCAGAGTAACTTTCTACTGTAGAGTAAACTTTGGTGTCCAGTTTATGTTCTCAGTTTGATACTGACTGTGAGAGTGATTCTTTCTGGTAGCTGTGAACATCCACTCTAGTGCATCCAAATGGAGCAGAGTATACACATATATTGAAATAAACCTGTATAAAGAGAGCTAAAAGAAAATGCTACTGGTGCAACATTTAAAGCATTTTCTTTTATCATGTACGGGCAGTTCCAAACCATTTGAAATCTAACTGCTGTATCCTTGAGTGGTTTCTCAAGTAGAAAAAACTGCTGAGCCTCACAAAGCTGGCTGGGGCGTGATGCGAAGGGAACATTTGATTCTTTCCATTTGCCAGAAGGCAATTACCAGTTTGTTTTCTGTACAAACTGAGAATACAGAATGCCAGTACTAGTCATCTATGCATTAGTCCAGCAAAGACATCACCCAGGAATCGGCACTTTCACTGAGCAGAAACACAGATGGGGAACAGAGCAGTTTCTCAATAGTATAAACAGAAGTCTTAGCATTTAACCTCAGCACTGACCACAAAAGCAGCATAGACTTTTTCACTGGTAATCATCACTTACACTGCAATTCATGTTTTCTTGTGGAACAAAAAATGCAAATTGAACTGCATCTCGGAAATAGTTCCCTGGAAGACAATATTGCAGAACTTCTTTTTCTCAACTACTTCTGAAGTCCTGTTCTCAAAAAAACATTTCATAAAAAAATATTCATAGAAATGTTCTATGTTTGGAAAACGAGCTGCAAAAAGCATCAATGGAACTGATACAGACATCATCAGCCTCCCCCAGAAGTGATACACAAAAAAACCAAATGTTTCACTTGTGTGTGTGAGCTTAACACGTCGAACTGCACGCACATCTGCGGTGGCTTAGCTGTGGCAAAGAGCCAAACGCCCACCCAGCCACTCACTCCCTCTCACTCCTCAGTGGGATGAGGGAACTCTGGATCAAGATAAAGACTGGGGCATTGTTTATCATTTACTGTCTTGGGCAAAATACATTTGACTTGAGGAAATTAATTCAATTTTTGCCAAATAAAATAGATCCGAGCAGTGAGAAATTAAGACAAACATTAAAATAGCTTTTCTGCCTTAAATACTTCTTGGAAGAGGCACCCACAGTTGAAGGACTGGGCTATGTCCTGTAGGTGGGACTGTTGGAGCTGGCTGGAACCAGCTGGAGCTGGGAATAACCATCCTGGAGCATCCCCTGTCCTTCTTCCACAGAGAGCACCCCTGCAGCCTCACCACAACCAAAACCTCAACCATGTAACCAGTACCTCTTATTGTCCATCAAATGTAGACAACAGCCAAGACATAATCTCCATCTGCGCTTCTAGTCTTAGGATAGACAAGTACTTTTTCATTTCTGCTAGAACATCTGCAAGATCCTCTCCAGCTTTATTCTTCTGTCTCCATATTACATCAGTTTTATAGAAGCTTGAGTGGTCTGTGAGCCACTTTGTACAATGGCAGGTAGGGTAGTCTCATCTTCTGAAAAAAAGGGCAATTTGCAACTCTCCCTTTTTCCTGAAGTACTGAAAAAATGCTATCCAATATTCTGTACATTTTTGTCATGCCCTCCCATTCCTCTCCTGCTTTTCTCAGTCTTTTTTTTTTTTCCTTAGAAACTTCTTTCTCTTCCTATCACTATTTCTAGCATCTTTCTCACATTTTTGTATATACATAAAAAAAATAACTAAAAGTTAAATGAATCCGGTATCTAAGCAATATTTACCGTACTGTTTGCCACTGTAGTCTACTCCACTTACTATTTTTTCTCATTTGTCAGTCACTACTTAACGATGAAAAAAGGTTTTCACCACCTGGCCTTGAGTGTTATTCATTCTACTATTCATCACTGAATATTTCATTTTAGTGCATATTATGTTGCACTAAATTCACCAGTGCTGAATTAAACTGGTGATGGAGTTATCCAGGGAACATACTGTGAACTCTGTCTTGTCTTTGTCTTGTCTTGGACAACCTAAGCAATGTACAGAATTTCGCATCTTACTGGTTGCTGATTTTTGTTGTGTGTTGGGGTTGGAATGGGGTGGGTGCAGTGTTAATGAATTCAGGAAGAAAAAACAGATCTGACACAGGCTTCAGCAGTAGCTGCTGTTGAGCTTTAACCAATTTTAAAAGCAGTCATTTGTCTTCCTGGTTTTGTTTCACATCTCAGCTTTGAATCTATAAAAGTGCTTTGCATTTCATTTGTAACTATATGTCTTGTTAAACAGCTTTTTGTGGTGGACTCTACCAGAAGATTTGGAAACTGCAAATAACAGTGACAACTTGTTTCCCTTCTCCCCACCATTGCTCTGATTACAGTAATAAATTACAAGTGAATTCCTGTTTAAGAACACTGTCCTGGTTTGTGTGTATGGCAGGGGTTTTGGTAACAGGGGAGGGGGTTACAGCAGTGACCCCTGTGAGAAGCTTCCGAAAGCTGCCACAGCTACAAGTCAGACCCACCTTTGTGTCAAGGCCGGGTCAATTAGCTGCACTTCTGCAATAAGATATTTAAGAAGGGAAGCCTGGATGGAGTTGGAGTTGCGAGGAAAGTTGCAAGGAGAACATCTGTGTGAACACCGAGGTTACTGGATTAAAGGAAGATGAAAAAGAGGATGTGCACCAGAGCAAAGACTCCCCTGTACCCCATGGTGAGACAGCAGGGTCACCCCCCTGCCATCCATGGAGGTTTAGAGTGGAGCAAATGCCAATCTGCAGCCTGTGTGGGGGGCCATGATGGAACAGGTAACTGTACACTGTGGGAAGAAGCCCCCACTGTTGTAGTTCAGCACTGGCAGGACTGCGACATACAGGGGTCACCCACATGCCCATGGGAGTGATTCATGTCAGAAGGAGTTTGTGGAGGACTGTCTCTTGTGAGAAGGGGGCCACGCTGGAGCAGGGGAGGAATGCCAGAAGCTTTTCCCCCCAAGGTGGAAGGAGTGGCAGGACTGACCACACCCTGCATTCTCTGCCCCCTGAGCCACTGGGGATGGAGGAGGTAGCGATATCAGGAGCAAAGCTGAGTCCTGGAAGAAGGGAGGGATGGAGGAAGGTGTTTTCAAGATGTGGTAATGCTTCTCATGGCCCTACTCTGTCTGTTAAGTGGTGGCGTTGTTAGTGTCTGTATTAAAATTTATGTTCTTTTTTTCTTCCCCTAATGAGTCTGTCTTTTTCCTCTGCCGTAGTGGATGAGATCATCCCTCTCTGTCCTTATCTCGATTTTCTGAGCCTTTTACTTTAATTTCTCCTTTCCAGTACTGGGGGTGAAAGTGGGAGTGATCAACTGCGTGATATTCAGTTGTCCTCTGAGCTCAAACCATGACAAACATCCAAGTCCATGTGGCTTGAATTGCAAATTTTGAAAAAGATAAGGAGTCAGTAAATTATTTCAGAGAAAACTTTTAGTTTCAACCAATCCTGAAGATTTCCTGAATTCCATTTGAATTTTCTTGATAGTTTCATCTGAAAAGAAAAAATGGAAAGGACTTTATTTTTCCCTCCAAACTATCTGGTGAAATTACAAAAAGCTTTTACACTCTGGTTTGCAGAGACCCCAGCATTATGGCCTCAACCAGAACCACACAAGAAACACCTGTCCAGTCTGATCATTTCTCTAGTTCCTCCTTGCTGCATGCCTGGACTGCAGCGTCCTCATTTCTGCCTCCTGTAAGACAGGGAAAATAAAAGCCTTATTCAGAATGCAGGGGAAATACTTTTCTTGTGCTTTCTAAGGAATCAGGAAGAATTTTCAGAAATTGTGATTGGTGCTGTATTATATATTTCATGAAGTCTACATTTTCATGTAGTACATCTTCAGAAGTCAATAATTTTTTTAGAAGATGTGATTCTACAAAGATGGAAACAAATACGTTTTACCATGATGCTTAAAAATACTGTTTTACAGTATGTATTCGCTAATTTCAAACATTCCCCAGACATCATACACATCTAAATATATTCAATTTGCATTAGAAATAGGAATAAGGGAGTGAACTTGCCTGTGAACTCTAAATCGAGAAGCTATTAAAGGAAAGAACAATGAACTCACTTTTGACAGTAAATGCTGCACAAGACTGAAAAAACTTCCTTAAATAGCCAGTTGTGAAGAAAATATGAAAATATCATTCAGTTCCATATTTCTCACAAATGTTCAGCTTCTGATTTCTTCATTTTATTGAGAAAATATGTTTGTCTCTAACTGCCAGTTAAATGGTCAGTTTCACTACAAAGCTTGAAATAGAAAAAGTAAAGAGGATAAATATTTAAAAAATAAATTAGATATGTATGTAATCTAATAATTTACCATCATGAAAAATACTTTACCTAAGCTATCACTTTAAGGAGGATGCTTTTTTTCTTAATAGAAATATGAAGACCTTTGATTATAAAAACCTGATAAAAAACAACTGATACCACTTCTTCATAATCACAGAATGGTTTGGGTTGGAAGCGACCTTAAAGATCATCTAGTTCCAACCCTCCTGCCATGGGCAGGGACACCTTCCACCAGACCAGGTTGCTCAAAGCCCCGTCCAACCTGGCCTTGAACACTGCCAGGGAGGGGGCGGCCACAAGTTCTCCAGGCAACCTGTGCCAGTGTCTCACCACCCTCACAGAGAAGAATTTCTTCTTTATATCTGGTCTAAATCTACTCTCTTTCAGTTTAAATTGATTACCCCTAGTCCTATCACTACATGCCCTTGTAAAAAGTTTTGATGAGTCCTGACTTCACAGAAGTTGATGTGGGGAAAGCATAAATATAGCTTAATCTAAAAATTAGGACTCTATCATATTGAAATCCAGGAAAGATCAAAGCTTAGAAGTAGTTGCTAGTTAAGCTGTTTAGAAGAGTGTAAATGGATGGGTGCAGAGTCTTTTCTCATTATGCGTAAAGAGTCAAGAATCTGCTGAAGGAATCCTACACGAACATGCACATCAAAGTTGAAATAACAAAAAGAGAAAATAAAAACCTTTCAGCAAAGTACAATGCCTAGATTTCAGGTGAGCAGGCAGGGTTGGACTTAATCAGGGGGAGCAGGTAGGTGGGATCATGGCAGGCCACTCTGAAAGACAAATGGCAGACCATTAATGAGAGCATCCTCCAGGCATAAGAACGGTCCACTGAAGCAATCATAAGCAATGCCATGGTGCTGGTGGACTCCCAGGAACACTTGGTGTCTGGGTCATCCGGCAGCAACAGCCAATCATGCAAATGCTTTTTGAATGACATGATCTGGAGATAACTAACTTTTGTCAATTCTTCAAAAATACTTCAACTTTGTAGTACCTTGCAGTTCATAAATGAAAATAATTACTTCACAGAGATTTATTGTCAATAAGTGTTACTTGAATTTTTCAAGTATATCTAATAGCTGCAAATTGTTAAATTATGCATCATGTTTCACAGTTGAATATCTCAATGTTTTCAAGACTTGAAGTCAGTTTTCAAAACACTTTCAAAGCTGTAGCTGGTATACATAGTGATTTTTTTTAAAAGGTATCACAAGTATATAACAGCTTAAATAAATCTTGAGTGGGATCACAATGAATGTGACGGAAACACAATGGTATTTTGACCTGCAGGTAGGTAGTAAAGGAATCAAAGAAATAAGGAGCGGTTGTGGATGGTTAAAACATCCAGCCTCTGACTAATTCTTCTTCACCTATTCTCAATCACTCAGTTAACAATATCAGTTCAAATACAGTCAAATATATGTGTGTTTTGTATCAGAAATGCAGAAATGCATGTATTTATGGCCACACTAAAAATATGTTGTATAAGAGTTCTCAGAGGTACTCAGAAAGAAACTTCTCCTGTCCATAAAATTTCCACTCACAGTCTCAAACTTATTTAAGTTAGGTAGTGTTTTCCATAATCAGTGTAAAGAACATGGACAAGATTTTTTAAATGTTTTCCTATATACCCACAAAGGCAGATATCTCTGTGTTGGACTCACAAAAACATGCTGTTGAAAATGACAACTCATTAAAACACTTCCTCTCTTTCATTTATTATTTCTGTCCCTCTTCTCAACCACCTTTCTTTTCCTTCACCTTACTCTTCCTCCTCTGCACATACCAGAAGAACATTGTCAGACATATATCAAATCTTGTCTATCTCTCTGGAGACAAAATTGTGCTCTTAAGGACAGTAAGAGTTTATTTCCTGGTTTTGGTGGGACCATTTCAAAGGAAATGTATTATTAATTTGAGAAATTTATAGAGTTATTTTAATCTGTCCTGAGTACAAAAGAGGGTACTCTCTTTTGCTGGCCTATATTCTTTTCTTCATCTTTCCATGAAATAGTATCTCTGATGAATATTCTCCCTCTTTCCATTATCATGGTGCAACTGAGAAACCAAAAGGCAGGAAAGAAAATAGAGCACCATGACTTTGAGGCAAAACAGCTGTGCATCCTGCTTCCTCAAAATTGCCCACATTTTACAAGTTAACTTTGTAGAGTTTTCACTATATATCATACATGAAACAGCATTGCTCTATGAATTAAAAAATAATGAGAACCCATCTCCTTTGCGATCAGATTGCTTGCCAGCCAATGTGGTATTCAATACAAGATAATCATAAATGGGACTGAAAATGACATTTGTTCTTGCAGACTGGTCCCACTGATTTCCATGAGACTGCTTTGCACAGCATGCATTACACAGGACATGCAAAAATTATAGTACTTTGGCATTCACTAGTGTGAGAGCATCGGGGTTTTTATGCCCAAACCAGTAGTAGTACCTGTCAAATATCCTAAGGATCACAGCTGATAGATTGGGTGGTTTAGAAGTTACTTTTCTTCTTTAATTCTTTGGATTTCCTCCAATTGGCAGTTCAAAACTGTCCTTGCAATCAGCTGCATCACCACCAAGGAAGGCGAAGACAACTAGATGAGAACACATTCACTCCCTGTGACCTCATTCACTGTCTCTCCTTGTGTCAGTTAAAAGGGAATCTGTAGTTGTGAGACAGACAGGACCATCCAGTAAGGCAGTCAAGTTCTCCTTCTAACTCTCAGGGTGCACAATACTGGTTACTCTCTCCCACTGGTGGTAGGAAGGAGGGTGCTTCAGATATGTAATTGGTAAGCATGGCCTAGAATTATTTTGATCTAATAATGTTATCATATTTATTAACCTTTCAGCTAGAAATTTTCTCCTTCCTGTGCCCCCTGCAATCAGCCCCTGCAGATACAGTATGCAGCAGGCACATACTTTAAATATTCTGCAAGCACTCGTCGCAGACCATCTTTTCTGATTGTCTTTGTTCCATTGTGGGAGAACTAGTCTGATTATTCAGTTGCTTCACTGGGAACATTTGAAGTATCCACAGTGAGAGACCAGGCTGTGAAAATTGCTAAAATCCCAACTGGAAACACAGCGCACGAGCATCTCCCAGCTTCACCTGCCAAAAGATGCTTTATATTAAGATGACCTCAGTGCTAAGGGAAATTCCAGACTCTTGGGCTTAGTGCTAAGTATTTCAGAGAGAGAAAGAGGCTGAATCTCCTTTCAAGAAGTTGCCAAACTTCAAGATCTTTCAAAAAAGCATCAGCATCACCAGAAGGAGATCTGTGTTGTCAGACACCTCTAGGGAAGCCATGCTCAGTAAGCTCATCATCTTTAGCAAGCATCTTTAACTGGAATAGTTTACAGTTAGGCTCTAGATGCCTATTTTGTTAAAATCTTTTATAAAGATGACTCCATCACTATAATAAGTTATTTCTTGACACAGGGGGGGCTCTATGGGAACACCAGTTGTTCAGCTCTGGAAGAGATCCCATGGATTAATTAGGAGAAGATAAATGTGGAAGGCAACAAGAAGCCACCCAACACAACAGCGCAGATCCCTTCTTGTTCCAAGTGGGCATAAGGCAAGATCCTTTCCACAGCCCAGTCGGGGTCCACTTGCAGGGGTGCACTCACAAGAGCTCAGCTGCAGCCCTGCCCTGTGACAGATTTCAGGCTGCTCCCAGAAAGCACCTCCAAATTCCACCTCCTTCACTCAGGTGGAAATAGGGCATAAGACAGAACTTAACTTTCAATCTAATGTGGAAGACATGCTAACAAACAGAAGGCTGAGTTTAAAAAGATATCAGAAAGGAAATATGAGATCTCTTTTGATTTATTTACACATATACTACTACCTTCCCGGTTTGGTGATGTGGGAAAGGGGGAGAAATACTGCAACGGGAGATTAAAACACATCATGGAGGCAGTGAGCTGTGAGGAAGACTCAAATTTTAAGATGTTGTAGCTTTAGGCCTTTGTTTCATACAGACTATCTGATGTCAAAGAATTAGACACACTGTATTGCAAGGAATCAGCTGCCCACCTGCCAGTGCACAGCACAACTAGAGATGAACCCAGAAATGCAAGTCTCCCTTTCACCACTAACTTCATGGCAGAAACCTCTCCCCTTCTCCCTATGCTTTCCAGCAGCCCAGAAGGCTGTTTGAGTATAATGTCATGCTATTTAAGTTAGAAATTCCTCAAGGTTTTTAATCAAGTCACTATGGAAATTCATCAAGGGAAGAATGATAAAAATCAGAAGGGGCATGTTTTCTTCTCCTTCTGCTACTCCAGAGATAGAAATCTCAAAAGACAGCTGCTTCAGGAGACATCATTTTGAAACAACAAAGAAACAATCGCTACATGTCAAGAGAAACCTTTATGCCGATCAGCAACACATCCTGGTAGGTGAAAAATAAAAACTAAGTGAAGAAGCCTTGCAGCTACTTAAAGGGGCACATGCAAGAGGATTAGACCCAAAATAGTCACTCTGTCATGATTCTGACCCAATCTGTGGAAGATAAACTGTAAGAAAGCTTTTTATCAAACAGGCTCTAGCCTTAGCAAGAGTTAATCAGGGCTGTTCATTAACTCGGGCCATCAAGCACCATTTTATCAGGAGAACTTGTAGTAAGTTCACTTAGTACCCTGTGCATCCAGGTTAGAGGATGTGCATAGCATCTGTGGTATGAACAAGCAAAAGGATTTTAAAGTTATGAATGGAAAAGTGTTCCTCTTTTGCCTTCAGAACAGAATTTCTAAAAAAAAGGAATGAAAACATTTTCCCCATCCTGCAAGAATTCTTGGCATTTTCACAGGTTTGAATCAGGATGAAATTTTAAACCTTAAAAAATGCTTGAAAAGCTGAAATCTGGTTCAAATCCAGTCAAAGGGAGTTAATCAAATACTTTGTTTCAGTGATTCTGGAGGCTTGTTTTATTGCATCTATAGTATTTGCTATAGATCATGTTTCAACTCCAAAGAAGCATTTGGTTTGTGTGTTCTGAAAGCTGTTCTTGAAATTAAAAAGTTCACTTTTAAACTTTTTTTGATAAAGGTAATTTCATTGAAAGGACCTTTATGCCCAATCATAATTGCCCATGTTTTAATGATTCAAGTATTTTTCACTGAAAAACTAATTTGAAAAATATTCATCCAGCTGTGCTTGTATTGATGTGACTGAAAGGTACCTTTTGCAAGGCCAATCTTCTGAAACGTTCATCCCATAATCAAAGGATATTGAAGGAAATCTTGTATATCAAGTAAAATGGGAGGAAATTTAAGTACCTTCTTCATGGTACAGGCCTTACAATAACCTCATCATATCTTGGCACCCTCAGAGAGATAGCTTAAAATCACACTACTGTCGATTACCTAAAAAATAGTTTGCTTTTGTTGCACAACTTTGCACTCTCTAGGGTACAGCTTCATTTACTGACATGTGGATATAGCACATCAAATGAGTCCCACAAGAGTTCTGAAATCAAGTGCTATTCACAACAAGCATGCCCAAATATTTTTTGAATAGCCGATTGTGTTTGATAAATTTGCAGTGTGTTTGAAAGCAGGAATGGGACAAAGACTATCACATTAATAGTGTGATTGTGTTACTGTAAAGGGCAGACTCGGGTAACTTGAAGCCATTCAATTTTCACAGAAAAATGTTGACATTATCCCACATCACCTACACTCTGAAGCAGCGCTGCTCTCTTCGCTCTTTCTGACTCAGTTTTTCAGGATTTTTTTTTTGCCTTCTTTCAATTTCCTTCTCATTTTCTTCAAAACTCAAAAAGGAAAGCACTGTAGTGTAAGTTTTGACCTCAAATATTTATTTCTTCATTTGAATAATAATTATTTATACAACCTGAGAATGTCTTTATAGCACAGATTAAAAAAAAAAAAATAACCTAATCAAAAGGAGACATTTTAATGTGAAAAGATTTTTAAAACTCTATCCTTCTGCTTAGGCCTAGAAGGTTACAGAAAAAAAGGACTACAGCCATTAACTTTATTTCTAGGGTTTGCTATAGATTGAAGTTCGTTCTAGGACTGCTCAAAACAGAGATTTTTAATATTCTTTTAAGTCTTTAATTAGTATAATTGCTATGTATTTTCCTTAATCCAAGTGTAAAACATTAAATAATTGAAATATTAATCACACAAATAATTGAAATAGCAGAGTTGCATAATAACTGTGTTTTGCAGGCTTTTTCTCAGTTTGTTGATCAAATCCTTTTTTTAAATAAATTGACTGATAAAACAACAACAAAAAAAAAAAGCGCATAAGAAAACTAGAACATTTTTCTTTCTTCTGGATTCTGAAGCTTCACATTTACTTTGATCAATAACTCCCTGGTGTTTCTGTTTCTCTCCCTAGAGAGAGAACAGGAATTATACAATTCTGCATTACAGCAAAGATATTAACCAGCCAACTAGAACAAGCATATCAAAGGTTAACTCTACATGAGAACTAGCTAAATGTGTCTTAGTTTTTCAAATCTTTGAATTAATAAAATGCCTAAGCTATGTTTAAACAAGAAAGAAAAATGTGAGATGATCAGAAGATCCCTAGACCAGAAGTCCACTAATTAATGATCCTTTCCCAAACTTAAATCACTATTAATTTAATTCTCAGAAGTATGCATAGTTTAAATATATATATTTGACTAGACAATAATAGAAGTTAATAATAAAAGAGTTGAAGATTCACTCATCAATCTTGCATATAGCTTCTGACTAAGGGAACTTAGGAAACCTGCAGAAAGGTACAAGGGACTATGGAAAGAAAGATGACTGGTTCACCAGATCCCAACTATAGACATTGTGCACTGAATAGTTATAATTAAGGCCTTGGTAGACCATGCAATGGTGGAGGCTCTCAAACTTCAAGTTTATACACTATAAAGGTACCCAGAAATTAGGACATTGAGGTAATTTGGACAATCATCTTGGGTCTAATTTTACTGTCAATATAGGAAAACCTTTTTTTTTCTGTAACCTTAAATCTTTACAATGTTCAGGAATCACACAAATAAATTTCTGTTCTGAAGAGAAGAGGCAGGTTTGGCCAGCACATGGACACTTGCAGAGCTCTACTTGTATTTCCTGGTTTAAGCAAGATTGACTGTACAGGAAGCCAGGATCTGTACCTGGGTTTAGTATTTCTGATCACAGGTCTAACATCTTCTGAGTCAATGAGCTGGACTCAAAGGAGAGAATCACAGATGAAAGGACAGAAATACAGGACAAGGGAATGCCTCTAAGGCTCAAAAAAATTTCTTTTGAGCAGAAGCTTTGGATTTCCTCTTAATTAAAAAGTTTCAACTCCTCCAACTTTGAAATCTGAGAGAAGCTTTAAAATAAATAGAGGAAATATCTTCTACTGAAGATAGTACTTCTGCTAGTGATAGGCATCTTTTTTGCCACAGCCTCATGCCTGCGAATTTTCTGCTTGAAGACACCTGTAAAAAAACACTGGAGCACTTAGCAAGGCTAAAGTTGAAGGATGAGCTTGGATTTTCTCAACACTATTAATTAAGACATGGAAGAAGAAAATCAGTGTTTTGCAAAACACAAAATGTTCTTCTAATTAAAAGTTTCAGAGACATACTAAAATTTTCATGAACAAATGATACATATCCAAAGAAGCACAAATGATTTTAAAGGAAATTACAGCTGGCAAAATTTAAGCAGCCAAACTCCTTCACATTTGGAAGTCAATAGTAAAATGCTCAGTGTTAGCATTAGGGCTAGCATTTAGGACAAGATCAGGGCAACAGCAAGTGCTTTGGAAAATGGCATCCTACAAGATCCCCACTGGCTATGTGACTACATCATACAGAAGTGGTACCCAGTGAACTCCCTGGCAAAGCACTCGGTAAGAAACAGAAGGGTAGGAAAAGAAAAATAATTGGTGAACAGCTAGAGAAACAAAGGGCTTCACATCTTCCAAGCACTATATCAGGAATGGCTTTCATGTGCAGAACCCTGAAGTGCATTTTTCTGCCATTTTTCTCCATCCAGGCAAGGACTTCTTGCATCAGCTGCAGTGGCCTGAAACCTGCCTTGCAAAACTCCCCTCTGCCAGCTGTGTGGTGCACTGCAGTCTGCAGCACAAACTCTACATGTGTCACTGGTTCATTGTAGGACATGTTTTGCTTTGTTCTCATCACTCATTCTGGTCCAAAGAAACTCTGTATATGTAAGGTTACCAGAGCAAAAGTGACAACCCTCTGATCTATTCCCCACACCCTCTGCCAATCAGCAACAAACAGGGCACTGTTTACCCCCACTTCTCAGCCTCCTGGACCTGCACCATCTGTCCCATTCACAAGCCTGAGCCATAGCAGTGACTTACCCCTTAGCTAGTGAGCTCTGTGGTCATGGATCATATTTGGAGACTGACACTCTTGCCAGATTGCTCCTTGCACAAATTGGTTCACTTGATGGAGCTATTTGAGGAGAAATATATTATCCTTAATGAGAAAAAAGGCTCTTGCCCTCTATGAGTAACAGTCTGATCTTTGACAAAATATTGGCTTCCTCCTCAACTTCTGGCAAAGTGGTGTGCTTTTAGTTTATGAATTTGTGTATTTTGTATTGATTCTGCCTCATTCTGATTGCCAGTAATTTTATCTCCTTCATTTTATTATCATTGTGACTGATGTGATCTCTTGAAATAGATGTCATTTATTTTTACTATTCCTATTACTTTCTTCTCAATTTATCTGTTGCTGTGCTAAATAAAAATCACAAAAATATTAAGGTATTAAATTTATATAAAGGCATGCCATGGGATTAATATTCCACAGTTTGATGAAATCATAGATCTGTCCACTAAACATAATAGAATTGTGCATAAAAAGCCTTATTTCACTATAACTGAATGATAAAAATTAACATTCATGTAGCACACACATGTACCAGATGTAGGGGAAAAATATTTATGCAATTAAAGCGATAAATACAATTTATTATTCTTGAATACTAAAAGAAATTAAGCATACAGAATACTAAGTCCAGTCATTCATGACTATTAACTAGTCCCTCTCCTCTTCCTCTTTCACATCCTCCCCCAGCTCTCCACTTCCGTGTGAATTTAACTGGAAATAAGAGTAGATCTTCCATGTATGTAAACGAATATCATAGCAGGTGTGAAATGATGCAATCATAACAAGAATACAGGATGATGGCTTAACTCATTTTCCCTTCTGATACAACACAAGTAATTACAACAGTATGCATTCATTGACTTGGACATAGCACAAAACAGACATCAACACACTTTAGGACACAGGCTAATGAATTTGTTGTCAGTTTCTGTTTTCAAAGCTAGAACTCTATGTGCACTTTTCCACATCTGAGGAAGCTCCTTTATCTGCACAAAAAGGCACAATTAATACCAGAAATAAAGTTTTAGTAGCCTTGATCACAAGCAGTGTACTGAAGACGGTGCTATGAGATGATGAGGTTAGACACATTAAAATAAAACCCCTGAGGTCAAGGCTGGGGCATCAAAAAGGAAACTCTCATTTTATGGGCTTAAATCTTTTAATACAGAAGGAAAAAAACGCCTATGTGGTATTACAAGCACTTTGGCCATTTTCTCCAATCCAGCAGATGCCAATCTTTGCCTGCATAAAACACCAGAAACTAATTCCTTTGGTTTTGCAGTCTTGCTTCACCAGACCTGGAAAATAACTGCTGAATACATCTGCAATAGGACCAGCTTGTCTTCCATTAGTCTCTGAGTCAGGAAGTCACACACAAATGCCAGGAGGCTTTAATATTCAGATGCTGGAGGCAATTGTGTTAGTGTTTCCCATACTTGCAAAGTTTCCCAAGAGTCTCAGAGTCATGCACACACATCTGCAAGGCCAAGCCAAAGTGATCCTCTCTTTAACTTACCTGTGAAATACCAGCTAGCAAAAGGAGTCTGTGGTACTACTCAGTGCTAGTAAGTGAGATGCAGAACTATGTTTCCTGTATAAGGATATCTCAGATGAACATGTGTGTAGCTTTAAATATCACTGGCTGTGGTTCAGAAAATCTGTAGTCAACAATGCCAAGGACAATAATTAAGAAATTGCAAATACTGCCCTTTGAAAGGTCCACAACAACCTGCAAAAGGCTGCAGTGAGGCACTGGTTATGGCAAGCTCCTCAAGAAGATCCTTGAGTGCATTATGGAGTGAAAGTGTTCTCCCACTGAAAGCAGCTGGTTTCTCCTGGGAACTAATGATGGCAGTGTCTGTCCCTTTGGTGAGCAGATTGCACAGGGAAGAGTTTCATTAGCACAGTCGTGTGTGAGTGTGGGCACAGACTCTGATCTCCACTGATGCCACAGAAACCTAGGAGTAGTCCAGTGAAAATCTTCAAGATACTTCAGAAGTATTGCGGGGTAGACAGCAGCAGAACCTGGCAACAGGGTCAGTGAAACTCCACATAAGTGCAAATTTCCTGCAGTGTACTGTTTGTTTAATGAGAAACCGACAGTAATGCGTCTACTCTGTCACAGTGGATGGATGCCTTATGTGAAAATGAAGACTGACTCATGTAAGGAAAAGGTTGTTAAGAAGAGTTTCTTACTGAAACCTGTAAGTGAATCTGAATGGCAAACCTGTAGAATTAGAAAATGATGCTTTGGCTAAACAACAATGAGATATTCAGCAGCTGTGAGGTTCTTTCTACCTGGATTGCTACTGAATGTCTGGAAGGCACCAGGAACATCATGAGCAGGAGGCAGAAGTAAGATGAAGAATTATGGAAAGGAGTGCTCAGCTACCGAGCAAGTCTGAAGTTACTTGTATGAAGGACAAGTCCATCACAAAACCCTTCACAGAAAGCACACTGTGGGTGCATCAGACACTGCCACCAGGCTATGCTAAAGCCCTGTGACTTCACTAAAGGCTGAACAGTCATTAATTTCACCCTAATGCCTCCTGCTAATCATGGGAAGGCAAGTAATCTCTACACAAGAGGAAGAGGATCAGCCACGAGCCACTCTCGTTTGTCACCCCGTATCATACGTCTACACAGAAAGAATCAAGCACGGCAACACCATTAGACTGTAAACTTTTAGTGCAGCATCAGCAAAAAAGTGTGTAAGCAAAATCCTGTGCCTGGGAAGAGGAATGAGTACTGTGTGTTGTGCAAGGAAAGAGGAACTGTAGCTGCTGCTGTCTGTATTAGCACAACACTTGTGATTAGCTCAGTCAGTGGATTTAGAATGGAATGGGTGGAAAATTTCACAAAATTACTGAGAGGGATGAGAAATGTGACAAGTGCAAGTATCACTTGAAAAGACAAAGATTGCCTGCTGTAAAACAAAGAGACTTAAAAAGAGGCCCAAATGCACAAATATAATGAATGCCAAGGGAGAAATACATCACATATATCTGGTACCTCTGTTTTCCCTGCAACTGCCTGTAGGAAAAAGAGATGCTGAATGGAAAAAAAAAATAAAAAGTCAGATTTTACTTTTATACCAGTTGGAGGTTTCCATCCCATAATGACACCAAAGTTAAGACTTAATCACATCGAGAAACTATCAACCGAAAAGAAAGGAGTACTAAATCTCATTGTCAAGTGTTAAAGCCACATCCAGCTACTGTGGATTATCAAAATTGTACTGTCACTCTTCAGGAAAATGCTCTTGACTATAATAAGCACTAATATGGAAATTTCCTATTCCAGTTATTCATTTTTGAAGATTTATGTCATAAATAGAAGTTCACCACTTCTGTCTTCTTCTTTAGAGAACAATGACTTGATTATTCAGCAATACCACAAACAATTTCCACCAAAAGCACTGTTCAGAAAACACTTCAAATATTCAAACATCTAGAGGGTTAGAAACATCATCTGAATTAATAAACTCAGTCTTAGGAAATGGACCACATTAAATATTCAGTTGTCAGTTCTTTCCACTGTCACTTTGATTTCTGAACCACACCATGACTGACTGCACTGTAAGGGAAAAGTGTCAGACAGGTGACCTTCAGGACCAACTTGTTGAGCACCTCTCAGTTCCCTTTGGGTGATATTTTTGTTTCACACTTTCTCATGTAACAGATATTGGGATACTTCCCACCCCAGCACTAACTATTGCCACTTCAGCAGAACCAGTTGAATTATACTTTCTAAAGTTCATCTTCTGAAAACTCAGCAGCTGGTGGTATAACTCAAGAGAAAAGAGAAAAAATAAATCCTTTTTTAAAGAGGCCTTTGCTGCCCCATGCTCTCACAGGTGCAAAGCATTACAAGACCAAGGGTGGAAACAAAATTCTAGTTTACTCAAAACTGTTTCCTTTTTTCCTCACCTCCAGGAGCTCCTGCCAATGCTCCTGAGTAAGAAAGACACAGTCAGGCATGTGAGTGCTCTGCCTTTGTGTGCGTCCTTCTAGGCTCTGGCAGGTTTTTTGCCACATCCCTCCTCCACTCATCTTCCTTAGAGGAAGTAGTATCTTCTCAGCATGGAGACTAGCCAATGCTGCGGTGGTTGTGTCCTTTTTCATGCCTTCCAACCTTTGCTCCAGGGATTACTGGACAACTTCCATTTTTCCACATGATTCCTTTCAGGAGCTTTTCAGAGCCTGTTTTGTTTAATTCTGTGCTGCTAAATGAACTGCAGACATTGCCTGACTCGCAACACAGGGGTTTAAGTGACGGTTGTGCAGGGTGGAGGGACAGGAGGGCTAGAACCTGGAGGGATTCTGTGACTTTCCTCTAAAACTGACTTCAGGTTTTCTGGCCTTAAACCAGAGAGAACAGAATTAACAGGTACTTCAACACCTCCCTTGAAGCTCACACACACACACACACACACACACAGAGTACGCCTTGGTTTTTGCAATGCTAGTAAAAATCATGCAGGCAGCTCTGAGGCAAAATTATCACAGTAATGGAGTCACTGTTGGATTTGTACCATACTTGACATTGATCTGTGCCTGTAATGGAGCACAAAATGTAGGACTGGTTCCCATATTTTCAACTCTTTTAATGGAGAAAATTCCACCATGCATAATTCATTCGTGTAGGCCCATGGGGGTTTGGATTGGTTTTCTTTTAGTGTGAACTATATGTTTGTTTAGTCTGACCTCTTACAAGAAAAGCTCCTCATCTTTTTTCTCTGAAAAAGATAAGGAGGGGGAAGTGAGGGAAAATCTTTGTATCTTTTACAAGATAATAGAATTGAAATTAATTCTGAATTTAGCAGAGCTCTTGGTCTTCAGGGAAATTTGGCTAAAATGGACTGTAAGTTTCATAGGAACAACTGCTTAGCTTGTGTTCTGAAAGTGTTGCAAACTGATCAGCACAGAGTGCTGCATGTATAATATGGGACAAGCGTCCTAGCCTCATCGCAGCTGGGAGCTTGGAGCTGTATCTTTCTTTCTGCTATATTACCTCCCTGATGGACAAATCCTGATCCCTCCCAATCCTGATGTTGGTGCAAATCCAAATGCATTTCTTTTTATTCAGAGGAAAGACTCCAAACCTAGGCTTCTGGATACAGAATTTGGTTTTGTCATACACTCATATTTGGAGGTAGAGCCCACCATGCTTGAAAAAGCTGGAAGGAGAATTTCTGAGTCCAGTTTCAGGTTATATTGCCAGCCAGAGTATTACTGTGAACATTTTGCAGCCTGTTTATTGTCCCATTAAACACATTGCAGAGCTCTTATAAGAGATAAGCAGATACTTTTGATTATCTGGCTACAACAGTCCTTTATTCTTTTAATCACTTTACATGTTAAAGGATTTTTTTTTTCTTTCCTATAATGGTATAGAGCAGAATAAAATATAACTATAGGCAGCAAGGCAGGATCCTGAAGTCACTGGTAGATATTACCAAATTGGACAGGGTGAGATGAGATTTTGTGAGATACTTAAAAATTCTCTCCTATCCAGTACTAGTAAAGTTCAGTTCAACACACTTCAAACTGATGATGGTGAACCAGCTGGTGGAAATCCAGAGCAAGGACTGCTCTGCAAAATGTAGCCCCTGATGAATTGCGGATGAAGCAGGAGTATTTTTGTCTAGAGAGAGAAGAGCCAGAGATACAAGTCTTCCAATATGCAGAAGATAGTTTCTGATGAGAAAGTAATAAACTTCCCTGAAGAGTATATCTTACTGGAAAAGAAATCAGGAACTAAAACTGGAGTAAGGAAGGTCTAGGAAAGAAATCAAGGAGAAGCGTAGGGTGTATTTACCTACAGAGTCTGTGAGACTGCTGTTTCTGAAGAAAAGTGAAGAGTCCAACTGGATGATGTCTCAAAACATCCTCCAGCCTTCTTTTTCACAATTGCAGATTGTGAAGTTGCTATCTTTTTCTCTAGAATCAGACTCACAGCCAGTTAAAAGAGCCTTCACAGCCAGTTAAAAGAGCCTTCCATAAGGCTCAATAAGGAGTAGCTTGGGGAATTTTGCTGCAGAATCTTGATAGTTTGCTTATCAACAAGAAGTGGTGTAAAACTTCTGTCTCACTTCAGTATTTCATTGCAAGTCAAAAAGAGTTAGCAAAGAAACAGAGAAGCCTATAGATCTTTCAATCTATAGCACTTAGCGTCTCATTTGGCTCTGCAGATTAACTCATTTGGAGAAGATGCACCTTCTTATTCATCTATTTCACACCCTGAAGGCACAAAAGGCCAGAGAAGTAGATCAGTGGTTTGAAGCAGTAAAAAATCATTTCTGTAAGTCCACTAGAAAACCTAAGCTATGCAGACATCAACGAATCACAAAGACCTCAATATTTGTGAATAAAATAACCTTTCCCTCTAACCTTGTGGCATACCGAAAGGTACAGATTCCCCCCGGATGATGGAAAAGGAAAAGACATGGGAAAAGACGGGAAAGATGGAAAAGACAGGAAAGACGGGAAAGACACTGTTACAGCAGTATATATTTATGCTTTTTTGTTAAAGCTATTACTACTTAGCTAGCAAATCAGCAATTGAGCAGTTATCCACTTTTATCCTATCACTATAAAGACTACTTAAAACACTAGACGCGCCGGTCAATCACTCTCTTGTTCACGCACTGTTCACGCAGTGATATTTTCCACAGTTCAGATCCCGCCCCCTCAACTGTTCTGGCGATATTCCACAATTTAGTGTTGTAGTTTTCCATTGTTTTCTCAACCACATCGGCACAGCTCAGCATCTCCTTATCTTACTCTAAGTATAGCTGTCTTCCAAACAATGCATAGCTGTCTCCCAAGCAGTTTCTTATCTCACTCCCAAGGCCTGCTTTTTATCAAGGCTTCACTGCTAGCCCAGGCGCCGCACAGGGCTCACAGGCCGATGTCGACTTGCTTCTTTCCCACATAACCCCACTGAGAATAGGATGCAATGAGCTGATGAGGAGTTAGTACATCACAGGCCTGGGTGAGCTCACTATTCTTCTATTACAGCAAACCAGGTGGGAGCCCACAGATCCAGGACTCCATGGAGATCTTGCTGGAGATCATATACACTGCTTCCCAGGAGAGATCATTAACTGGCGTATGCTGCCAACCAGGTCAGCTATCTGGCCTCTGGGTCCTGTTCCTCCTCACTTTCCATGCAGATGCAACTACATCCAGGATGGGGTACAGAGAATGTAAGGAGCAGCTGACAAAGCCAGACATATTTCAAATGCTGCATTGCTTTTCTAGCAAAAGGGAGCAGAACATCATCTCCAGGGAGAGGCTGTCAGAGTAACGCTATTGCTTTCTCATTCTCTAACCTCCAGAGCATCTTAGATATCTACATGAAACACTGATTTCTTCTGAGAGGCCAGCACTCTATCAACATGGCATTCTTTTACCGGGAACAAAGTATCTGTAAACCATGAAAATTCAGGACCTCACCTCAACACTAGACCTACTGGAAAGAAAAGACAAATCCCAAAGAAAATGTAAGTCTGGTAAGCCTGTAAGCCTGAATTTACAGCATATTTCTAGATCTAATAGAGTATGCCCACCAAGATGCCAGTCTAGACTTTGTGTTTGCATTTCCTTTGCACAGAATTGGAAGTCTCAAAGAAGCTGACAAAAAGCCAGATTTTCCCTGGTTCAGATGCTCTTATATGCTGGAGGATGCACCCTGACACAGGAAAAGCCCCAGCTTCCTAACGTACAGCCATGATTGTTCAGTCCAGAGCTAAATTACAAATTCATTTCAAGGCAAATGAATTTAAATACCCTGAAACCTAAGCTGTGTAGCATCTTTTGGTAGAGAGTTTCTCTGTTTATTTTATAACCATATTCCTTCCGATACCCACTCTGGGTGAGACAGCATCCTTTACTTCCTATGAAATGTTTGTCAGTGGCGAGTCATTACAGGGAAAGCTCTTCTTCAGAAAACACGGCACTGCTCTCAGTGTTTGGTCATGTTGTAAAAAACATGATACAGAGATCATGGAAGGAGACTGTGTGTTATCGACATGTTGACAGGAGGGAACAAAAAGAACAATTTATTTGCACAGTTAATTTTCTGGCCCAGCAGTAAGAGCATTAGTTTCTGTTAGCTGCTCATGCTCCTGATTCTGGTGCCTTGTACCACTGTTCATTTATTGATTGAAGGCCCTTTTAAGAGACAAGGATGACAGAGTTGCAATGAATCTCTGAAAGTCTCGAGCAGATCCATCAATCATTGTCACTGACCTCAACTAGGTTTGTTACTTTCTTCAGTTCAGAAATGATGAGTAACATGTTCATTTGTGCCTGTTGTCATATGCCCCAGACACTTGTCATGCTATAAAAACAGTAGTTTTCAGTAGCAATCTCTTGTACAATCTCATCAGACCTGTTCCTTAGCGCATATATGCCTTTCTTCTTTTTTCTCCAAATGTTCTGAAGTGAGCACAAATTAGAAACACAGTGAAAGTGGCAGTTCAAAAAAAGGATTGCTCTTCTCAAAACTTAAATAATATGATGACATTTCATTAAACTGCATTTTGTTGCTTAGGGCACCAATTTGAAATAATTCCTTCATAACATCTCATGTTAGGAAATCAGTTCAGCAAAATCTATTTTCAGCTGACAATTCTGAAATAAGAGATCAGAAATTACACCCTAAATTCGAAAGTCCAATAATAGTAAAAAGATAGATTCATGTGAAGCTGATCCAAAAGTCTTGGCTGTATCATTTCTGTTGTTGAAAAATTCAATTGAGGAGCAAGAAGTAATATTTTCTATTAGACTAAATGACTATAAAGATAAATATATAAATAAATAAAACAGATTACACTTTTTTTCTGTTAAACACGAAAGGCTAAGAGCAGGCTAACTTGACCTGTAACCTTGTATGCTCTTTTCTAGCTCTCAGCAGTGAATCTTTTGAAAGATAATATTTTTTCTGCAAGCTTTACCTCTTAAAGCTGTCTTAGCTTTGTTACTTTATGCCCTTGTTAACAAAGAAGCAAATGGAAAATCCCAGTGGATTAAGTGCTCTATTTTGTCTCCACATCAATATTTCATAAGGGAATTACACTTAGTATGTTCCACTCCTCTTGCTCATTATGCGTGGACACACAAGGAGGAGCAGGTCAGTACTCCTATCCCACAACAATGTGCACCAAATAGCATTAACATTAGCTAGTTCTTGCAAGTCCAAACTGTTATTATTCCTTACTTGTTTCCTGTTATCCTTAGTCTTCCCACTCTCCCCACCTACACAGCATTAAAAATGTAACACTTCGAAATACAGCTTTGTGGATCTGTGGGTTTTTCAGTAGCATATTTTGAGCAGTTGGCATTTAACGTCATCAGCACCGAAATAACCACCTCTTCCATAGCACTTTTCTCTGCAAATCCCAAAGTCCTCAAGGACTCATGACTCTCTGAGGTTTTTAGATGGGGAAAATGAGGCACCAGTGGATGTGAGATTCAGCAGTTCAGGCCAGTGCCGAAGTTGGAGCCGAAACACAGTTCTTCCTGCTCTTGGCCCTGCTCTCCTTGCTGCACCTCAGCTCCTCACTGGCACACGAAGGCGACTTCTTCCTGAGGTGGAGCCTTACCGGAATAATTGTGTACAAACTATGAACAGCCCTGAATGATACTTGCAAGAAGTAGAAATGGTCCTTTCTCCAAACCAGCTGTTCTGGTAAAGAGATTGAGACCACTCTCCGCAAGACACTCCCTGCCCACTGCAGGCAGAAAACCCTTCAGGACTCAGCGGTATTTTTCCTCTTTGTTCCATCTCAAGCAGCATGCCGAGCAAGGGGACTCTCCTCTGGGATTTCAGAAACAGGCGCAAAAAGATCTTGTACCTTTTGATCAAACACAGCCATATGGCACATAAGCCTTCTTTTTCCTCCTCTTTTCCAGGGTCGCCAGCCTGACCCTGCTGCTGAGACACCCCTAAAGCATTCAGACCAGCAGGCAGGGACAAAGAACTGGCAGACATTGCTTATCAATAGAAATATAAGCAACAATGGTGGCCACTGATGGAACACCTCAAATGGAACAACTATATAAAGTTTTACCAATCCCCATCCTACCTGACCTCTACTTGAGGAAAAGCTGTCACATGCACAGCCCACTCCCTATTGACTTGAAAATGCACAGCCCTCAAACTAGAAAGCTCTTAGCCACCAGCACACTGCAACCATCTACTGAAATTGTGTCCACATGCAGACTGTACTTTGCCCTGTGGCTTGTAGGGAAAGCTCAAGTCTGTCATTACTGAGAGGCAAACCCACAGTTGCAGAACTGTACCTCAGAGAGCTAGGACAGCTTGTGAATGATGAAGATTAGCTTTGTCATTAATTGACAAATTCTGTTGCTGGTTTCAATTGTTTGCAATCATGCATGTGACAAATTAGGCAGGGCTGCAGGAATTAAAAAGAATTAGCTCTATGAAATGCAAAGTAACCTGTCGAAATCTGGACTGCCACCACATCCCACTGAACTACATATAAGTGTCTGTCACTTGCTGGCAGACTGAAGGTTTGCACAGCTACATTTTGGATGCACAGCAAGTGCTGCCTAACTCAAATCTCAGAAAATTATCTCTGTGAAACAACTTAGAAAAAAAAAATGACCAAAAGCTACATAATTGAACATATGGTGTGAATCAATGACATGATCCATGCATGGTTAAAAACAAGCATGGATATTGTTGAGTATCTGTATGCAATTGTGGAAAAAGACTTTCTCCCTTGAAGATATTTAAATTGCATCTGAGTGAGATTTGTCAATGCCAAAGATGCCATGAGAAAATGGTACTATTTTATGGAGCAAACATAGACACCTGTGAAGAACTGCACACTACATAATGCTCTTCTTGAAAGAGACCTCTATCACCATGAACTAAGCCAAAGCTGCAAATCAGAGAAGTGCCCAAGTTCATGGAAAAGGAAAAAATAAAGGAAGGCCCTAACATAAAGCTGGTACCCCCCCCCCCCCACACACACACACACATACACACAGAGCAAAATACTTGTGAATTATTCCATAAGTTACTCAACCAAAGTTTAAACTAGAGTTTTCAAAATGTTCGTGCTTTCCAGCATGACTTCTTTGTTACACCTGACACTGAAGCACAAGTTCTGGTCACGCAGGTAACAACTGGTGCCAGATCAAGGTAGTTGCCTTTGAGCAGAGGATGGATGTTCACCCCTTCTGTAACTTCTTTAGAGGTTGTCTTCAAAGCAGCAATCACACACATTTTCCAACATGTAAAAAACTGAGTACCCAAGGAAAATTATAATTATCTCCTTTCTGCAGTCTGGAGAAAAAACTCTCAAGACAAGATACTTTACTCCAGGGTTGTTTTGTTTCCTTGTCATCATTCCTCCTATGGGAAGTGGATCCCTGAATCCTTGGCTGCATTAGACATCAATATAACCATCTACATAACACCACACAATTAACAGAATGCTAATTTAAACCATGAGTCCATATGTTCATGCCAAGGGTTGGATTTGCTGGATTTTTAATCCAGCAAAATGCATCTAAGATTTTTTTGCAGTGCTACGCAGAGGTGCCTGATTAGCTTTCAATACTGTGAAATGAAAAACAGAGCAAGATATTTTGTTCCTTATTTTGTGCTAATGGATTAATCTCAGCAGGATATCTGTTCCACAAAAGCTTTGAAAGGCAAAGAAATTAATTATATGTATCACAGAAACCATCACAACTTCAACATCTAATTAGCACAATGTGGCAACATTCACGGTGATATGCTGTTCACCATAATCTTCTTTGCAAGAGTTTAATTTCTGTTTTCACAGTAGTGTTAAGGAACACAGTTAATCTCACATTCTACACATCAAGCTGTAAACATTTATCAAGGTGTCAGCAGAGAGTAACAGTTCTAGGTTGTCAATATTTAATCCACAGGAAAATTAAATCATAGGCCATTAGACCCAGTTCACCGGGTCAAGAGTTCAGAGCAGATGCTGAACTGTATGTCAGGAAGCTTCTAAATGAAACCTTCTGACCCTTTTGACCATGGAAACACCACACAGTATCTGCATATGCACACTACATATGCACAGCATCACTCCCAGCACACGTTCTTGTTTTTAAAAACAGGCTGCATCAGCACTATTACTCCTGAGCAATCCACATTGCACATGTGTACAGGTTGCCTCATCCCCATCGCTTACGTGACAGAGTCCAGCACAGGACCAAAGGGCTGTCGTTAGCTTTCAGTGATGGGATAATTTCCAAGAGTTCTATGTCCATGGGAACTTTGCGTAACCTGTTAGTAAAAAGCACACCTGCTATCCACGGAGTTCTGCCCCTTGCTCCCCTTTCTTATTTGTACAGATATGCTCAGAATCACAGAATCACAGAATCATCTAGGTTGGAAAGGACCTTGAAGATCATCTAGTCCAACCATTAACCCAGCATTGGCAGTTTTCAACTACACCAAATCCCTCAGCTCTATGTCAACCCGCCTCTTGAACACCTCCAGGGATGGGGACTCCACCACCTCCCTGGGCAGCCCATTCCAACACCTAACAACCCCTTCTGGAAAGAAATGCTTCCTCATATCTAGTCTAAACCTTCCCTGGTGCAACTTGAGGCCATTTCCTCTTGTCTTATCACTCATTACTTGGTTAAAGAGGCTCATCCCCAGCTCTCTGCAGCCTCCTTTCAAGGAGTTGTAGAGGGCAATGAGGTCTCCCCTCAAACCATCAAAACATGAAAATGAAAGGAGTTATGATCCTCTGTTAGCAACCCGACATGGTAGCCATGCTCTTCATTAAATGACTATGAAAATGGTGTGCCACTGTACAATCTTGTTCTTCCTGCACCCTCTTCCCTTCCAAAGCAGGATCACAACTATTTCTGAATTTTTATAAACTTTCAGCAGTCAACAGGGTGGAAATAACAGCATTCCTTTGCCAGATTAGTAGAACTTCTTCCATTTCAAAGACCTCTCCATGCTTTCTAAAGTATAATGAACTTGTCTTGATGACAGTTCATTCCTCCAAACTATTCTGAAAGAAGCATTTAAAAGAAAACCTGTCTTTGAGCTGACTATCAGCATCCATGCCTTCATCTGCTTTGTGCAACTCAAAGGTGAGAAAAACCTCAGGCTTGAAGCCAGCTGCCTGTGCTAGCTAGACTTGTGCTAAAGCAAAGTGTAAGGGGTGGAGTTGAGCTGAGACACTGAGTTCAACCTTCAGATAATGTGGGAATACAGCCACAGCCTGAAAAGCTGTTGTTTCCTGCAGCCCAGACTGAGAGTTCTACAACAGCGCTATGTAAATCTCACCTGTTCTTAGCTGATAATATTATTCTCCTTTCAGAGACTGAGTCACTAGCAGATTACAGAATCAAAGAATCACAGAATCATTCAGGTTGGAAAAGACCCTTTGTATTATCGAGTCCAACCCTCATCCCTACTTTACAATGTTCTCCCCTACACCATATCCCCCAGCATCTCATCTAAACGACCCTTAAACACATCCAGGGATGGTGTCTCCACCACCTCCCTGGGCAGCCTATTCCACTGTCTGACCACTCTTTCTGGGAAAGATGTAAAGGAGTTATGAAGACTGAAGCAACTTGTCTGACTAGCTCTAAGGAGAGGACAAAGATCCCTTTGCCTACTACTGTAGCCTTGCCACAGGACTCCCCTTTACCCACTTGTCCAGTAATGGCTAAAATATAAAATATTACCTTCACAGACAATTTTCCCAACCTGCAGCCAAGCAAAAGTTTTTGCTTTCTCCACACATTCAGTGGAAACATCCTTTGGAAAGCATTTCCATTTTTATAGAAACACAGACTTGAGGATAGAAAGTAACTTCGTAGGAGCTGCCCCACATGTTTCCCACTGTTCCCTGTTTGTTCTAGTTCTCTCTTTCATGGGCAATTTTCTTCCAAAGCTTTCTCCTTCAGAGCACGTTACTATTCTGATTAATCCTCATTCAAACTTCTGTTCGCCACAGATAACTCACAGTCAGGTAGCATCCACCACTGCTCTCATTGGAAAGATGCTTGGGTAAAGTGCTATGGGCTTTGGAAAGCCCCCTTGTCAGAACATCAGAATCTACTTTTCCCTTCAACTCTTTTTTTTTTTATTTTTCCCTATTTCTTTTTCTTTTTTCCTTTGCAAGGTCAAAATGCTGAAAGGTAGTGTCATTCAAAGATGAAAAAAAAAAAAAAAGAGGTAATTAGATGACTGAATTATTTGTGGTTAGACTTCTCTTTTGCAGTGGATGTCTCT
The DNA here is from genome assembly GCA_010365825.1 of Otus sunia. Lineage (NCBI taxonomy): Eukaryota > Metazoa > Chordata > Aves > Strigiformes > Strigidae > Otus > Otus sunia. The sequence goes on from ML998050.1 coordinate 382,934, forward strand.
TTGTATTACGATATAATTTTCACCTGCTTAGCATATGCAATATGTGCCTTCCAATTTGATCTTTTTTTACCATGTCAGGAAAGGAAATCTAGAGCTGCTTTCTCTGCCTGTTCTATTAATCTGCCCCTGCCCTACTTATTGCTCATACCTCTAATATGGCATAAGGTGACACACATCCCTGGTGCAGACATTTACATTTTTACATTACTGTGGCTTGGCAGTTTATTTTTTACTTAGGTGTATCCTTCCTAAATAGACAAGCTAATGGGGGAAATTTACTCATTTCATCACTCATTTCATCTCACGAGTCTCAATTTGTCATATTTTGCTGTGTCTGTTTCTGACATCTCACTTCTGGTATCAGGTAGATATATATATTCTCCTTGGAAGCATTCTGCTGCTGAAACTTCTTTTATTCGAAGTCATCTCTTTGAAACAGCTTCACATTTGTTATCAAGACCTCCGCACACCTCCCAGCACTCAGAAGAGGAAGCACAAATGTAAAGGATTGTGAATTTTGTAACTTGGCTAATGTTCCTGTAATTTGCTAATAGCTTTTGCTTTCTCAAGAAGCATTCTCTCTGTCTAGTGCTAGATTCTGGGGGACAGAGTCTGCAGGGAACTCAGGGAAGCTGCCAAAGGAAAATTTCCACAATAGCTCCCTACTTTAAAATCATCATATCCTGGGATCGGTGCAGACCTCTTGATACCATTTTATCTAATTAAATCTTTGAGAGGAAGATATTAAGTGAATTTCAAGGGGAATGTTTTTATTTGGTGGAGTTGGCAGCATAAGGAATACTGTTTTTCTAAAATGTGTGCAAATGCAGTTTTACAGAAAGTGGTGAATAAATATTTGGTTTTGCTCTTAGAAACCTTTGCTCAGTGATACTTGCAGGAAGGATTCACCTGTGCCAGGGTCTGCCTGGGATCTGGGAACTGTATGGAAAAACAACCGTGTGCTACAATGCCAAGTAAGCAGTTGAGAACAAATAGAGAACACTTAAAGATACTGTCCCTTGTGTCCTATTCAGACACCTCAATCAAGCCTTATGCAAATGTTCAAAGGCACATTGCCAGGTAAAAGCAAACTCTTAAACAGGTCTGGATGCAAAAGTAGCTCCATCCCCACACTTCAATAATCCAAAAAACAGTGACTTTTTTAATCTCTTTTAAATTCTTGAACAAAAATGCTTATTTTAACCAAACTGATGATCTCTTTCAGCTTCAACTTCTTTCAACATCCTTTTCTCCCTTTACCCGTTATCAAACTCTGTCACTTTGAGCCCAGAAAAGCATAAGAAACTAATCCCACAGTGTTTGCTCCTTCAGCACCATTTGGGTAAGCAGAATGATGAAAAATATCACTGAATCAATATTCTGGAAGAGTAAAGACTATGAAAAATTAATTCTTATAACTATTTATACAACCCTTGTTAGTGGAATGTTAGATTATTCCAAAAGTAATTCTTGGGAAATGAATACTATTCAATGTGAACAATGTAGTGAGACAGCAGGAGGAACAAGGTATGGGAAATCTAAATCAAATAGTTTTAAACATGAGCCTGTGCTGCTTTGGAATTTCTGAAAGACTAACTCTATAATAAAGTTACAATTAAAAAAAGCCTTAGAAATAATGAGAACTAATAGTGCAAAGTGAAGTTCACACTAGTCAGTTCACACAGGTCTTTCCTTAAGGCAAGTCATCAACACCTTGTTTTTAATCACATTGAAAAGGGAGATAGCACCTATGTTACACCTACTTATGGGCTACACAGAGGTTTTCTGTGCTTGCAAGGATTCCAGTGGTTTTAAACAGAGCTTGCAGAGACTGACACCAGCATCTAACCAACATAACTCAGCTCATCCCATGGCTGTTCTGCTGAGACAATACGAAAAACTAGAGGACATGTCCAAGCATTAGGTATCTGAAGAAGAAGGAAGCTCTCTGGAAATATAGTAGAATACCTCTAAAATAACAAGAGGCAGAACATCATAAGAATACTAGAAGAAAAAAACAGCATTTAAAAAAAGCTGGAAAGAAAGATGATGGGAGGTCTATGGGAGAGAGACACAAGTATTGGAAAGACTTCCCAGCTTTAAAACCTGCTGCAAGCATAACCTACCCATTCCATCACCCGTGTAAAGCAACAGTATGACTTCATTTAAATACAAGTTAAATGGAAAGTCATAGTTTTCAAATGTGTCTAGCACCACAAGTATCACCATCATTAGTGGGAATACTTGGACGGTGAGTACATCTTGAAGCCTGGCAAATTTTGTCCAGTGATTCAGTTGAAAAGTGAAGAGAAGGAGGAAGCAGCAGACACTGGCTTCTAGTCCTATTAAGACAATAAGACCACACTGTCTTTCACTTCTCAGAGTCAAGTAAAGCTGGTAAATGCTTTATTCCTTAACAGAAGGACAGAGAATGAAAACCAAAGTAATAAAATCCCAAACAGATGTTCAAAACATCTAGAAGGGGCAATGGGAATTTGTAAAGAAATGCAGTTTTTGTACAAGTGCTCTGCTATTACCATCATTTAAGTATGCTGGTGCAAAATGTAGTTATTAAAGAAAAAGATTGTGAAAAAAAATTGAACTTTCTATGCAGGCCTGACTAAGAAAATTCTTGAAGTAATTCTCAGTAGTGCAAACAAAACAAATGGGAATGATGCTGCAGCTTTTACATACCAAAAAAGGGTAACAAATGTCCACAGGTGAACCTGTGGGAAAAAAATAAGGAACAGAAATTAAAATGAGAATTACTACGAAAGTTCTATATGCGTATTTTTAAATCTAGTTCTGGGGACCTGTGAACACCTCTGCATGCTTAGCTTTGTCCAATAGACTGATTCTATTGTAAAACCACAGACTGCAGGTGCAGTCCTCTACTGCTGAAGTACTGGGAATTCTGCCTTTAGTTTCAGCAGACATTGTCATCTGAAGCTGGGTCTCGTCATCAGCCACCCTGCCTTCAAGCTCCAAAGGTGCACAATGACCCTCACCCCAATGACCACCACCCACCAGCGCTCCCTGTACATCGCTGAGAACTGCTGCCTCGGCCAGGGCATCAGGGGCTCCAGAATCTCCACGCAGTCCCAGAAAAGGCGCACCCAGACATGGGGCGGAAAGACATCCAAGAGCACTGGATCTGCAACCCACTGCTTGTTCTGGTGGCCGGCAACGGATAGATGGGAGGGGTGTCGCTGAAGAATCATCTCCAAAAAACCCTCCTCTGACCGCACAGACTAGGTGATGGAGTTGATAGTCTGCCTGCAAAGGGGGCACGACAGTCGCCTCTTTGTCCACCGCACAATGCAGCCCAGGCAGAACTGGTGGAGACAAGGGGTCGCATAAGCGACACCATCTTGGGTCTCACCGCAGATGGGGCAGCTCCACTCGCTCCCTGCAGCCATGGTTGCTTGTTGCAGCAGGTTGGGGAGAGACAAGGACGAGAAGCTGCTCCCCATCTCTGGCACCGGCACTGCTAAAGGGCATCACATGTTGCAAAAGTGAGAGAGTACCTGGTCACTTGCTCTCCTGGAGAGGAAGAAATGCCCAGGCCGCTCGTGAAGGACCCCCTCCGGTTCCCTGAGCCCATTTGCCCACCCCAGGGGGACGCTTCCCCGCACAGCTCACCTCTGCTGCCGCAAGCACCCGGCGGTGCCCGGCTGCCTGATCCAGGCAGGGCTGGGGAAACCCGGGGGATGGCTCTGGGACGGGCACTGAGAGCTGCTGATGGCAGACCCCAAAGCACCACCCAGCACCGGGATCAGCCTCACTACACCCTCCAGACCTCGCAGGCACGCTGGGCAGGAGTCCAGGCACGAGCCAGACTGGGCTGGGCTCTGCCAGCACCCATAGAGAAGCAGGGAGGGACATGAGGTCACAGGCCATCACTCGCTGATGGAGCCCACCACGCAGTGACATGACACAGCCTGTCTCCATGGTGCTTGCACATGAAGTGCTCTGACTGGCACTGGCACTTGTGCAGATGGAAAATGTAATCATTCCCATATTCCTTGAACTCAGAAATGAGCCAGTCTTCTATGGCTTGTACCTGTTTGATTGGAAGCACAAGTTGTCTAGAAGTGACATGGCAGAAGCATGCCAGATGAGAAGAAGCCATCAGTAATCCATGTTAGGAAGCTTAAAAACAAAGGCACAGTTTACACAGAAAATGCTCTGGGTACAGCAGAAGCACAAATCTCACTTTCAGAGATCTGTGGAGAGTTGTTCACTGCAGGAATCTGATTCACAAAATGTTTTCTCTGGGCTTCTTTCCCTAGTCATCACATATAGCTTAAGTTAAATTTAAATGGCAGCAGTATGGAAAATTCTGTTTGCCTGGAATTCCTCCATTTGATAAGCTGAGAGACACATGGGAAGTAAGACTTGAGATGGCAACAGCTAAAATAGTGAAATCTCCTGAAAAACCTGTGAGAAATACACTCTGATGAGTCAGGGCTTCAGGCGAACATGGACAATGTGGAAGTTTCAAAGCTGTTTATAAGACGGTTTAGCACAAACTATAGAAGAATAGTTTTTTGAAAAAGGTGGATTTGAAAATGATGATTAGATGTGCAAAGTTATGCCAAGCTTTGAAAAACAGTTAATGCCTGGCTTTAACATCCTGCTTTCTGCATTTCCAAACTCTGACACGTGGATCACACCACCCACCTCCAGCTAGCAGAGGGAGAGATACTGGTGCTCCTTTTTGTGCTGTCATAACCAGTGCTGACACCTGTGATATCTGAAACCTTGCCACAGTACCACATTAAATAAATTTGTGAGAATCTTTATTTTACCACACAGCAACATTTTGGATTAATATTTTCCCCAAACCTGGAATTAACTTCCTCCAAACTTTGCTTTGCTTTCCTGGTTTTCTGCGCTCGTCACAATTTGCTCCTATCCCAGACCAGGCAGAAACACCCAGCAGAGACACAGTCCCAGTATTGTGAGCTAACAGCATGCCAGTCAGACCAGGAACATTTGGAGAACAGATTTCCCCAAACGGCCTGTGCCTCGACTCCCTTCCTCCCCACACACTGCCCTCTGATCCATGCTCGCTGCTGCCGCGTCTCCCACACGTGGTACTTGCCTCACCTCAGCCACCTACGGCCGATTCAGCTTTCCCACGTGGGCCAAAACGAAGTGCGCAGAATAATGAGGTGAAGGACAGCATAAGTGTATGAATCTGGAGTCGTGTGTCACAGCAACTCTGAATTGATATGCCAGCAGATGTCACAGCCTCCCCAAACATTTTTTGTCATTCCCAGTATTTTCTTCCAACTTCTCTTTCCTTTAGTTTTCAATTTCTTTGCTCTTAGAAAAACACTTTGTGCAGCATAACCAGAGCTACTGACTAGTTTTTCCTTTATTCAATCTGTATCATTAAACGGGAGATTAACACTGACCTCTGAGATCTCCTTACCTTTGTGAAGACCCACAGTAAGAACATCGCTGTCTGAACACGGAAAAGTGCTCCAAAATGACACGGTCTTGAAATAGTTTGGTTCAGTCAGACCATCTGCAAGCACCAAAGCACACTGCAGTATAGAAAATTTCCTTATAGGTAATAAGGAAATAATGGAATAGTCTGCTAAAAGGACAGATATAGATGCTAATGAGAAGAAGAGAGCAGCCTTTATCAGTAAGACACAATGAGAAAGTTGTGCGCAGAGAAGCAAAAGATTATTGTGTTTGTTGACAGCAAAGGAACATTTAACCAGGTAAAGATAGCAAAGAACTAGGAAATTAATGAAGAATTCAAGAAAATATTACATTGTCCTTTGGGGTTTATCTTTAAATTTAATTCCATTTCACCTTTTTTTTTCCAAAGCAGTGAATTCCTGTTCCCGTATAAAGACTCCAAGGTTAACAGACTGAAATACCTGATCTTCCTGCCTGCATGAAAACAAAATACAGTTTAAGGCTGGGGAATGAGAAGGACTCTTCACTGATTCCTCTCAACGGCTCAATGTCCAAATGGAAAGCGGTGATGAGTGGCATTCCTCAAGGGCTGGTGTTGGGACCAGAACTGTTCAACATCTTTCCAGTGACATGGACAGTGGGATTAAGTTTGCCGATGACACCAAGCTGTGCTGTGTAGTTGACACACTGGAGGGAAGGGATGTGCCATCCAGTGGACAGGTTGGAGAGGTAGGCCATGCGAACTTCATTATGTTCAACAAGTGCAAGATCCTGCACATGGGTCAGAGAAATCCCAAGCACAAATGCAGGCTGGGCAATGGGTGGATTGAGAGCCGGAGAAGGACTTGGGGGTAGTAGTGGATGGAAAACTGACTGTGAGCCAGCAATGTGTGCTCAGAGCCCAGAAAGCCAACCGTATCCTGGGCTGCATCAAAAGAAGTGTGGCCAGCAGGTCAAGGGAGGGGATTGTTCTCCTCTACTCTGCTCTTGTGAGACCTCCCCTGCAGTGCTGTGTCCAGCTCTGGGGGCATCAACATCAGAAGGACACGGACCTGCTCAAACAAGTCCAGAGGAGGCCACAAAGATGCTCAGGGGGCTGAAGCACCTCCCCTGTGAGGCTGAGAGAGTTGGTGGTGTTCAGCCTGGAGAAGAGAAGGCTCCAGGGAGACCTTATAGCTGCCTTCCAGTGCTTAAAGGGGGCTACAGTGGAGTGGAGTGGAGGAGAAGGAAGGGAAGGGAAGGGAAGGGAAGGGAAGGGAAGGGAAGGGAAGGGAAGGGAAGGCAAGGCAAGGCAAGGCAAGGCAAGGCAAGGC